>CAIGRT010219707.1:0-21523 GCA_903798405.1 Fraxinus platypoda | reverse complement strand
TTCTTGAAAAAAAAAAAAAAAAACTTCCAACTTTTCAAGAGAGTCCACATTATCATGCCAAAATCTTCTTAGAGACTCCTCTTCCTGCCAAAAACCTACGGAGCCAAGTCAAAAACACAACCGAGTTTCATGGCATCTCACAAATCTGAAAAAGCCACCATCTCTATAAATGATTCTTGAAGTGCATTTTGTATTACTTAAAATTCACTAATTAACATGACTATTCATGATAGGATACTATGGTTTACATATATTTTCACGTCTCTCTCTTCCTTAGTCCTATCGAGTATCAAATTTAGTGTATCAAATATGGTTTTACACATCGTGCATGGTGCACATAGTGTCCTTTACTCTCTTTTACATTCCATGTCGTTATTCCAGCTGGTCATCCCCTTAGTTTCCCAACACTGATGCGATTGTGCATGGTGCATGAAGTGTCCTTCGCTCTATTTTACATTCCATGTCGCTATTCTGGATGGCTGTTTCCTTAGCTACATTTTGAACACATTGTGCATGGTGCACGAAGTGTCATAATTTGCTCTCTTTTACATTCCGACCGGCCGTCTCCTTAGCTTTCCCACCATTAAACGGGATTCGACATGAGGGTACATACTTTTCTTTTTATTCACATCTTAATATTACAAGGACATTTATTTATTTATTTATTTCATTCTTGCAGACAGATGATTGAATAATGGGTAGGATTCACAAGTAAATTGTAGGATTTTCATGGCATAAGAACTTGAAGGTTTCATGTTCTGTTACTCTGTTTATATTTTATTGTCACGAATTACTTATAATACACGGCTCTAAGAAAGTCGGATAGAAAGTTTTCAATATAATTTTTATCCTACGTTAGTTTTATGTGAAATTCGAGTATGTTATATTCACTTTCTTCATAACGATAAAATAAGCACCTAATTAGGACTGGTGCATGGCTCGGAGTACTTTTTCTTTTCTTTTCTTAAAGTTTCTACGAATGGTAAGATTGGACTCTATAATTCACATTTTTTCTTCACGTATTTGACTTCCTTAATCTTATCGAGTCATCCTATTTAGTGTATCAAATGCCCCTTGTGGTCTGGGGCGGATTCAGTATGGGGCAGTGGGGTTAGCTGCCCTCACACTAAATCAGAAATACAGGATTTTGCCATCCATTTTGCCCAAAATTTTCACAAATTTTCTTATAGTTTTTAATTTTTCCACAACACTTAAAATTTTGTGAAATTTGCCCCCACAACCTCAAAATCCTAGCTCCGCCCCCGTTTGTGGCACATTGTGCACAGTGTTACATTCTAAAACTGAAATCTATTTTTTTACTCTTTTATGTTCTTTGCCATACAAAAACATATCCAGAAATAAGAAAAAAATGATTCGTACTTTAATACTCCAACCCCAAGACACCGAAACTATAGAAATGATAGTTGCCCCCAGGGCACATGGGGAAAGTGAAAAAACTCCAACTTTGCTTAAGGCTGCCGCGTCAAGGATTCAAATCCTGAAATATGAATTTGACCATTGGGTAAGTGCAACTGTACAAACGGTCTTCCATCCTGTACCCTTGGAGGCATAAC
Source organism: Fraxinus platypoda (assembly GCA_903798405.1). Taxonomy (NCBI): domain Eukaryota; kingdom Viridiplantae; phylum Streptophyta; class Magnoliopsida; order Lamiales; family Oleaceae; genus Fraxinus; species Fraxinus platypoda. The sequence goes on along the minus strand of CAIGRT010219707.1, from coordinate 19,949 downwards.
CTGCGATTTATCTCCTTCACCAAGGCTCAGGGCAGGACCGATGAGGGCCGTCTAGGATGCGGTTCATCCTTTTTTTTAGAAATTATAGTCCATCGAAGCGATCAAAAGTATCGAAATGATAGTCCGGCGAAGCGAGCAGCGGACACTTGGTTCGTAGACCCTTTTCGTAAAAGAAAAGGGATATTTCAAATGACACCAGGGTACAAATTAACAGATGAATTAGGATTACCGAATGTATGTACAAATTTTAATTCCTATTATATTCTTTTTAATATCTTTTTATTATTTAATAATTTATTTTTTATATTTATTTAATTTTACTTATTAATTAGTAACATTTTTAATAAATTGTAATTGATTAATAATAAATGAATACATTAAAAAAATAATGAAATTTTTAATTGTTTTGATAAAGTTTTTATGTCACTTGTAATTTTTTTTTTATTGTGATGTTACACGTAATTTTTTTTTAAAAATGTGATATTAAGTGTAGTATTTTTAAAATTTATTTTAATAATTTTAGCGGTAATATATATGTAATTAATAATTTTTAGTAAATTAGTTGTTGAGAATTAACAAATTACGAAAGAAACAGAATATTTTTTTGGTGTAACATTGGCTCAGAGATGATTAAATATATAAGATGATATCAAATTTTTATATTTTTGATAAAATGAGTTGAAGATGGTCTAAGTAAATGCAAAAAAATAAAAAATAAAAAAATAATAATCGAAGAATGATAAGGTTTGTATGCATTGATAACAAAATCAAGGAATATATTTGACAAATAAACAATCTGAATAAACAACAACAACAACAACAATAATAATAATAATAACGTTGTATCGTGACTTTGATGCTATAGTGCCACGAAGTATGATAAAGTCGATATCATTTACCGAGTCTTTCATGGTATCAACAAATTTTAAATGTAAATCGTGGAATATTTTGAATAATAATTATAATTAAAAAGCATAAAAGAATATGTAACAAATTTTAACTTATTTTTCACTCCATAATATTGTAATTATGTAGATCGCGTTTATCAAATTATAATTTATATATATCTGAATGAAATATTGATATATATCGTTTGTTATTTTATCTCAAAATTTGAATTTGAATATACAACGAACTCTATCTTTTTCAATTTCTATATCTATCTAAACAAAATTTTGATATATATACATAGATATAATTTATTATTTTTATTCATATTTTTGAATTTGATAACAAAATAAACATCATCTTTTCGTCCTTATAAATAGGAGAGGCCATGACTCTGCCTTTCATGATAACCATGCATTCTGGTCAGCCACCAGGGGCAAATCTCATTGCCTCTGGTACAAATCATCTTCATTCTACGACTCAGCTGAAAAATTGTTCGTCTGGAAATGAACCAATTTATACTCGTTGGTTTCCTCCAGGATATAGGTTTATTCCTGAAGACGAAGAACTTATTCTTCATTATTTAAAGAATAGGATTATGAATAAGCCAATGCCGTATAGCATTATAAGAGATGTCGAGCTTTACAAGCATAATCCTCAGGATTTGACAGGTTTTATTCATCTGTTCAAACATTGTTTTCAACATTTTAGGGTTTCAATCTTGACTATATGACTTCTGATCTATTTAATTATGTACTTTTTCTTGCAGAGAAATTCTCGGATAATGGTATAAACTCGTGGTACTTTTTCACCCCAAGGGATCGAAAGTATAAAAATGGTAGCCGACCGAATCGAGCAGCAGGCAGTGGTTACTGGAAGGCAACAGGAGCTGACAAGCTTATTTATCATAACAATGAACTCATTGGAGCCAAGAAAGCATTAGTTTTTTACGAAGAGAAACCACCTAAGGGAAAGAAAACTAATTGGATCATGCAGGAGTATAGAGTCCATCAACCTCCCAGAGTGAAACAATTTGAAGATGACATGAGGGTACTCTCTGAAGCCCTTTGAGTTCAAGTTTCTTATTTCAGTACTCGATTTTTCGGTTATTAATGTTTTATTTCTCTTCTTTGCAGCTTGATGACTGGGTTTTGTGTAGGATTTATAAAAAAGAAGAAAAATCCATTCCAAATAAGCGACAAAGGATCGATGAGGATCAAGTTACTGAATTGAGAAAAAGTGATCATGAACTAACTCAAACAAACACTAATCCTGAAGGAATAGTGTGCAAGAAAATCGATTTTCAAGATGGAAATGTGATAATGAATCGTTTCGGAAATTGTCTTCCAAGCCATTTCGATAACACATTTGCTGATGATCATGTTTTAATTAATTCGAACTGCAATTTTGATTGTTATGATCATCTTGCATCAGCAAGTTTTCCATGTGAGAATTCTGCTTTCAGGTCCAAGTACTTGCAACAAGAAATGGCCAGTACGGAATTTGAAGAGGATGCTTTGGGAATTAAACTAGATAATTTCGATTTGGCAGATGATTTTGGTCCTTATTTAGATTCTTTCTCGGGTTTGGACAATGTTTTGATTGATAATTCTTTTAACCATCTCATCGATCCTCTACCAGCTTACTACATTGGTGAGAATTCAATGCCCAACAACTTAGAGGTTCCTCTTCAAGGTTCTCTTCAAGGTTCGTCTACGGAAGATGATTCAGATGAAGAATTTACTAAAATTTTAAAGGGCGAGTTTAGAAAACATTAGTGGATTCTAAGGGTTGTTTGAATTTTCATTGGATGTAGTAATGGAGATACATTTTGATCTCATTCTTTGGTAGGTGCATTTTCTTGTCTCACGTGTCATGTAATTAGGTTTAGGTGCATTTTCTCGTTTCATTTGTTATGTTTTTAGTTATTAATAATAATATTAGGAGAACTTTGTACTAAGTTCTTTTGGTATTATTTTTTGTTTTTTATGTTGTGATCAATTATTTTTTAAGAATAATAATTATATATGTATTAGTAATTAATATACATTTATTTATAATAATGTTCTATTTCAAAAACGTCGTTGATAATAATATAAAATTGAGGCTAATAAAATGTCGAGAAGAGTTTTCATAAAAAATAAAATGAAATGTAACTATGAGAGAAGTTCAGATTTTTTTTGTTTGGCTAATAAAATGTTAAGTATTCTTGTGATTCTGATAACTAAAATTTACAAAATGTATGTGCTAAAAATTTATTTATTGTTTACGTAAATGCAAAAATTAATTGGATTTCTTTTAGTCAATACGAGTCACAATAGACAACCTCTAAAACATTGTTTCGAATTGATTTAAATCGAGAAATTTTTGGCTTAATAAGAATGGACCTCCCCACTAATCGAGTTTCCTACAGTCCCCATATCGACCAGTTGTTATTTCAATAGTAGTTGAATATGTTGGCTTGAAATTGAAAAGACCACTAAAGCATGATATGACACAAATTTTAACTTATTCTTCACTTTATAAGATGAGAATTATGATTTATCTACACCAACATAACAAATATTTATCTAATTATGATTTATACATATCTAAATGAAATATTTTTGTTATTTTATCTCAAAATTTGAATTTGAACATACAACAAACTCTTATCTTTTTTTTTTTTAAGTTTATATATATAATCTTTTTATATACTGTTATTTTTATTCAAATTTTAAATTTGATAATAAAACTAACCCTATCCTTTTGTTTTTATAAATAAGATTCCATGTCGTAATTCATTTTCAGTGTCTAATAACTATGAAATCCGATTAGTCACAATGGGCAAATCAACAACCGAGACCTTTTTTTTTTTTTTTGTTTTTGATCAAATAAGGCCCTCGTTGAAGCATGTGTAAATATACTAAACAACACATCGAAAAATTAATAAGTCACGTATAACTATAGAAAAATATAAAACTGTATTGTCATTGTCCAATATTTACAACTAACCTCATTGGACTTTGTCATTTACTTAGCCAACTTGGATTTTTCTTGGTTACATATGAGGACTTTTGCTCATTTTATACCGACATACTTAAAAATAGACGGTAGAGTTTTAATCTATCATACAGATGGCATTGATTCTCTAAACCCTTCCATCCTATTCATGAAGAAAATTTTAGGAAAATTGTCTCTACGACGTTCTATTAAACCTTTGTGTTTTCACCAAATGTACAAGTTACACATGCCTTCATTTTTCTCTAGTCTAATGACTAGTCCTTTGCCTCCATGTTTAAGGTTGTCCTCTCACCCTACTTATTACCATTGATCGTCAACATAAATGAATATTATTAAAAATCATGTTAGTTGTATAACTTTGGTTGACGATTTTACACTTGACAATATCGCATTCATCCATTTTAAAAAGTGTTTTTTTTTTAAAAATTAACAGCTCGAATTTTGACAACATCAAAGTTGTCAACAAGGGTTATCAACAAGGGTTTTACAAATAGCTTAATTATATTATTAATTACTAGATTACTTGAATTGAGTGCTTAAATGTAGGTGAAATGGAAGTCCTATTATTAATTATTGCAAAAAATTACAAATCAATGTACGTGAATCCTAATATTTGATCCAGATTTTACAATGTTCGATTATTTTAGTTGATAGGAGGTCACATATTAATATTTTTTATTTTCATTGTGATCGTTTTATTATCATTTTTCTCTTTGTAAAGTATGATAAAATTAGAAGACCTTCTAAATTGTTTGACATGATAGAAGATGTTTTTTTTTTTTTTTTCACGAAATATATGGACTCGTGTATGACGCAGTGTGTGAGTTTAGTTGTTCGTTAACACTCATTTTAATTTTTTTTTTTTTGATAACCGTGGATGTCCGGGCCAACTTGCGCGCACCTCGACTAATTTCACGGGACCCTGAAGTTTACGACCGTGTACTCACCTCAGCGGCCCTGAGAAGAGACATGATAGAAGATGTTATCCGAAGAACTATGTAAAATAATTCAAAACATTCCTAAAAAGCCTATAATGTTATATTTCTTGATAATTACTATTTGTTTTTTCTTAAATATCAATTAAAAGAGGTTTAAAATGGTTTTAAAACCGCTTGAAATTATTCAAAAAAAAATTTTCCTTTTAAAGCATTATAAAAAGAATCACGTCGCCAAACAACATTTATTATTAATAAATACAACTCACTTCTCTACTAAGAGACTTTCGAAAGTCTAAAAGTTCAATAAAATCTCGTATTAAACCCAACCAATATTCACACCCTTTTATGTTTCTTTGAAGCTTAACTCGTTAAATTCCTCCCTTTGGTAACGATTATAGAAGCAATTCTCAATCTTCTAACTTATTATTCTTACATTGAAAATTGACTTTTAACGTTTAGTTACGGGTAGATTGAAGACACGAAGGTTGCGTAATTTGAACTTTTTTATTACTAGAAATTGATTGTACATCAACAAGTAAGATTAAAAATTAAGATGCTCATTTCTAAAGATTGACGACAACTGGGATTATTCTCAAAAAAAAATTGACAAATTCAACAAAAACGTTAATTTTACTTTGAAGTGTCATTTGTGGAATTTACCTTCGGGTCAGCATACAGGTAAAATTGTCAGTATCATTTGGAGCAATTTTCTGGGCTTCAACCCTCCCTTGAAGTCCACAAAGGCCCATTTCTTAACCGTTGCGACTCAATTAAAATATATATTTTTCACTTTAAAAGAAAAGTAAATAAATTAAGAAACGCTGTCAAAAAGGACAATTATAGAGAGAGATACAGAGAAATGAAGAAACCGGGAAGCGGCGGAGGAGCTGCCGTCGATAAGAAGCGCGGCCGGCGTTCATACGGAGAATCCAGCACCGAGACCCCTCCTAAGGTTAGTAATTTACATTTTACTAATAAACATAGCAGCAATTTTTCAAATTTGCACGTTGATGTGTTTATAACGTGCTTTAGTATTGAATTCTGGTGATTTTCCGATGTTTTGATGTATTTAAATGAAGGATCTGACCCTAATTATAAAAGGCCCAATGTAAAGTTTTTGTCATTTTAAATTTGTAGTTTTTTAAATTTTTGTGTAGAATGCTTAAAAATTTAGGTATCTTCCGATTAAACAACAAACAAAATAATCCTGGGACTGTATTTTCGTTAATTTTAATTTAGCCAATTTTGTCTCTTTCTTTTTAAAACCATCAAAGCAATTTCGTGGTGATTTAACTGTGTTCAATGTGGTAAGATAGGAAGATTAACGAGTTTGGCAGATCATAATGCGGAATTCAGAATCAAATGAGAGTTTATATTCGTTTACTTTTGAAGTGATTGTGCCAAATTTAATCCATGCCGTCCAACCAAATAAAGGGTTACTTTGGATTTTTTATATGATGGGATAGAGTACCCTTTCTGGGACCTTTTTTTGTTCTTATCTATCTTTTCTAGAGAAGAGGTGTCACCGTGTCACTATACTTTAACCAGGATGGTAGTTTCTTTAGTCCCTTCTTAATGTAAAATTACATGATTTTTTTATTTTATTTTTTAAATATAAGTACCCGAAATAGTTTTGTAATCCACGAAGACATGTAATAGGACTCTCACTCAAATCCATGAAGACATGTTTTTCCAGCCAATCTTATATCAGTATTTATATACTTTGAATTTCTGGTATGATAATGAGACTTAAAGAAAAGGAATAATTTACTGATTTAAAGAGAAATACGTATACGATAAGAAGATGAATGCTGTTATGCTCTAGTTCTTGAACACTTTCAAGCTGCCTATACTTTATAGTGATTCATTGAATAATATAGCTATTGCTATGTTCTTGCTTCTTTTACATACTATAAAAGAAGGCGATTAGTTTTAAACCGAAGACAATTCCGACCATGCTTGGGGACTGTTAACATGTAATCTTAAAGATGAAGTCTTTACTTTGCCCATAATTATCTAAATTGGCCGTTTAAGATGGATTTCTTTTACTGCCCCTTCTTTTTTTTTTTTCAAGCAGAAGTTTCAAGACATGTGTTACTTGCATCTTTTTTTTCTTTTATGGAAATTTCATTTTCGTAGTTAATCCTTATTAAGATGATCCAATATGCTGCCCATTTAAAGTTAACCTTTTCCTTTCCAAATATTATTTGCTGAAAAGCTTTACGTAGACATTTAAGCACATGAAAAAGTTTTCATAAGCTGATTTACAAGTTGGAATACTTAATTACATGGGTTTGTATTTATGGAACATATGATAGGATGTGGACAAAGATTCAACTCTTTCCAAATATCAATTGCTGAAGAGTTTTACGCAGACAAGCACATGAAAAAGTTTTCATAAGCTGATTTACAAGTTGGAGTACTTAATTACACGGGTTTGTATTTATGGAACATATGGTAGGATGTGGGCAAAGATTCAACTCCTGCCCTTCCTTTTAATGTCTTTGGGTCTTCTGTTAATTGGTCAATGGAATGGACTCTCAATGTTATTTCATTGAATACCTAGAGAGGATTGAAGTGTTACAGATAATTTATGCAATAGAATCCAGGAGTTAATCTGCACGTGTGTGCTGGCAAATGTTTTTCTTTGTAACATTCTTTTTTTCTTTGTAAGGGAGAGGGTGGTAGTTCTTTTAGAAGAATCTTAGGGAACTAGTTGACCACGAAACAACTTAGATATGCACATTTCCATCACAGGATCTTGGTTTTTTTATATGTTACCTGTCTTTTAACGTTGTTTCCTATGTTTACTGGCGCTGCTTAAATAGCTGTTACATGCCTTAGTCGTGATAGTAAAAGCCCCGTGCCCACCAAAAAAATGCAATAAAAATAGAAAAGATCTGAAATTGTCAATCATCTAATTTCGCAAAAAAGCTATCTACAAGAAGTGAAATTGTTTTTTTTTTTTCTTTAATATTCAGATGGTTAAACATCTTAAATCTTACCCAATGCCCTTCTTTTAAATTCCAGAAGCAAGCCGGAAAGAAGGACGTGTTTCAGATTTTTGCTGAGAAAGTAAGAGATCATAAGAAATTGGAGTCTAGATGGGCTGTCTTACAAGAGACAAGAGTGGAATATTTTAGAGGAAAAGATTTTGTTAGCTTTCTGAGAAATCATCCAGAGCTCAAAGACATACTTGAATCAGACAGGAACTCAGAAATTGATGATATTGCCAACATTCTGCTGAGAAAAAATCTTATAGTGCGGTGTGATCGTGTTGTCAAAACTCTTCGCCCTGGGAAGAAAAAGTTGTCTACATGGCCAGCGCATTTGGAGATATTCCCCGTGAGTTCTTGGAGCATTTTTTTTTTCCCAAAATTCAACCAGAAAGGTGTTTTTTGTTATTTTATTCCTCAGGGGAGGGGGCAGCTTTTGAACTTCGTGTGGTTAGTAATGGTATGGGATGATCTAATAACAATAAAAAGTTGGCTCCTCAATTAAAATTAGAGTTAGCTACATGAGTCCTTTTTGCCATCCAACTCAGTCCAAGCTAGCTCAATATCAATAAAATCAAATAGTTTGGAAACCACTACAGGCTCTGGGACTGCACAGTTGACTAATGAAAGTTTTTTAGTCCATCTGTAATATATTATTCCCCTTCAGCTTGGAAATTATTATTAAGTTGTTTCTGTTGGGTTGATTTATATCACTTATTTATTGATGTATTGCAGGAGCAAGTTTTTTCTGATAATGATGCCTTCTTTGCTTGGACATTTGTAAATCGAAGGCCATTGTGGCAAACACTTCTCTCATTTTTCTGGCCAGTTTTGACCCTTGCAATCTGCTTGTTTCCTGTGTATCCCCACCGCTGCAAGCTATTTATTCTCTACTTCTGTGCGGGTTTACTGCTACTTATACTTACCCTGCTTATATGTAAGTTCTTTAGTCTGATTATATATAGTCTTGATTTGACTCCATTTGTTGCAATCTCGTACATGCTATTTGTAAAATAGAATACATGGTATTAAGCAATGGTTTCATTGAGATATCATTGCACAACTCACTAATTTTTAACTTAAAAAAAAAAAAGAACTATTTATATTTTGAGACTAACTTTTATACTTGTAAGTAAACTTCTTAAGCTTTGCTAAACATTCTCTTGGTATTTCCGTGTGTTGGTGTTCCTAGAAAAAGTTCTTTCTAGTCCAGGGTCAAGAGTTTGGAACTACTTTGTTACTTTATATATTTGGTTTGTTTTGATGGCTCAAAAATGGGACAACTATTTACTTTACAACATGACCAACTACTACATATATACAATACAGTTAGACTTATCAAAAAAAAACATATATACAATACAGTTAGCACCAGTAATCATAAAAGTTCTATACAATATGAATAAAGTTACAAAAAGGGAAAATATAGAATTTATAGTGAAAATAAACTCCCAATTTATCCTTTGTTTTCTTATCAGCTCTTATTTATTTATTTCCCAAAATAATACCTTGAGATTGCCAATGCCCTAGTAAAACTCCTTCCCAGGCTCACCTATGCGTTTTCACAACTCACACATGCGATTTATCACTCCTTTCGTTCTTCCCTGCTGTATTCAATTAATTGAAATATTCATTATAAGTTGTAACAATTTCTGTTCAAGAATTTGTTTATCTTTCTAGCCCATTGACGTTAGCAAGGACTGTAAAAGGGTGATTATTTAACATTTTTTAATTTCTGAATTTTGAAGAATGTCTTTATTCAGAAAATTAATTCTTCCCCTGCAAAAACCGAGTTACTCTTCTATGATTAGCGAGTAGCATTTGTTTGCTAATTCTGTATATGTAGCTCATTTGGGGATCCATTCTCTGCCTGTCTCCTGCTGGTTGACATTACATATACTGTTGTGTATGAAATAGCTGCTACTGAATCAAATTGCTTGTGCTGATATTTTCCTGCAGGGAGAGGCCTTGTCTTCGGGACCCTATGGATACTTCTTGGAAAGCGTGTCTGGTTTTTCCCAAACATTCTTGCAGAGGAAGCAACACTCAAGGAATTATTCCAGTTTTGGCCCAAAAAGGATGAGGACGAGCGTCCAAAGTGGACGGCTAGATTATTTTATGCAATAGTAGCTGTGCTGGTCTTTTTACTTCTGAGGCACCACGCTCCTGATGAAGCCGCTAGAGCCAGGTATGTGTATCTATTCTAAATTTTTGCAACCTGCCGAGAAAGGAAAGAATGATAAATAAAAGTGTTTGTAAATGTAAGGAAAATCTTAATTTAATTTCGAGCAAAATCGAATAAGTTTATATGTTATGTTTTAAATAGTTGGGAAATTTCGATTAATATTTTTTCTTATGTGCGTGGTGGAGTTAAGAGGTTACAATTCCTACACTTGTTTGATTTTATTCATTTTTCAATGAATATATGAGGTGGAATATGATATGATTTCTGACTGGATATTTGATCTTATTTTCTTCTCGTACTATAAGCAATCATCGTGCTTGGCCAGTTGACAAAATAATGAGAAATAAAAGGGAACAGGAATTAAGGTCTAGTAAAGCTCGATAATCTCCTTGTAATCTGAGGCAAAAATTTAACATTTCGTTGCATGTTTTGGTAGAAGATGACTGGATAGCACGACACTATTAAGAAAGGAAAAAAAGGCCAAAATTTTGTATTTATATTTTCGAGTCCTATCCAGTAGTGAGTGCTAAAGATGCACCAAATATGTACAAATATTATATGGTATCCACATCATAAACTCTCTTCTTGCAGGTATCAAAAGCGGGTTTCCAACATAATTGACGACGTTCTTGAGTGGTCTCCAAGTCTTGCACTGTCGGGAATGATGGAGAAGCAAACCGTGTTTAATGCTACTGATCCCGATGATAATGTCACTGATGGGAGCAAATCCACCGCGGAAGATATGGCTCAACCTGAGGATGTGGAGGAAGAATCCATCACAGGCGAACATGAAGTTGAAGAATCTATTGAAAATGCAGAAGATACAGATCACCAATAATCATTGTTGCATTAATATGTAACTGTAGAACATGAAATCTCAATCGAATTACAGCATACATATCTTTTGTTGTGCTCTCCTTAGTTGTCTCGAGTGTAGAACTTTGAAATCTTATTATAAATACAAGTCATCTTACCATAAAACTAATTGCAGTGGTTCCTCTGATACCCCTCCGGATAGCTAGGCTCGAAGCTTAACTGGATTGATGCCTGAGCTTGCCAAACTTAATTGAGCTGACTTCTTCATGCCTTGTTCATTTGCAGGACGCCTTTCTTCTGTCTAGGCCTCATCTTTTCTTGCCTTTCAGAACACTTGGTATTCATATAGATTAAATTAAAATGCATGAATCGTCCAATTAACAAAATCCACTCACAAAAGGGGATTGATGAGGCCCAGACGATGGTTTATCAAAAATACAGTTCTCTGCAAAGTCATAAGATTGTGTGTATGGAGATCGACGCCTATCCGAAGGTGACAATTTCCTTGCAAGGTAAATAAGGACTTCTACAAAAGACGCAACAATTTGGGCACGGTGTCAGAGAGAGGCTCGATAAAATAAACATACTTGTCTACAAATTTCATCCACAAAACACACCAGAAATAGAAAATAGCATAAACCATCAAATCATACCGATACGAAAAAGGTAACACTAAGAAAAAAACTTGCCAATCCCAGCGCCAACTTTACATAGTTCTAACTTAGAAGAGAGACCTACTCAAACTAGGTTGATACCGATGTAGTTCAAATTTTGTACAAGGAAGAACAATGAACTTTAAACAAGCTAAGAAAGTACTTCCCTCATCTCTCCACAAGCTAAAAGAAACACAGCCAAGAATGAATTGCCGTCCACCTCAGGAAGCCAAGATTTCAACAAGAAACCAGCACTTCATAGCTTTCATTAACCATAGAAACTCACTGCATGGCAAGTGCACGATTTGATAGGATATTTCTCCACTGCTGATCTGAAATGCGTCCTTCCTCTCTCTTGTCCGAATGGGACTGATATACTGACTCAGACCAGTTAATTTGCTTTTTAGAACTGCTGACATCATTATTGCAAGAAGTCACTTTCGCTTCACAAGACATGGAGAGCAGGAGCTCGGAATTTGATGAAGTAAAGGACTGTGATGAGATGGCTGAAGCAGAACCTGTCTCCTTTGATGCGTCTGCATCAGATTTCTTCGCAAAACGTCCTCCAGAACCTCTTGCCCTCCTCAAAGCATGCTGGTGTCAGGACTCGTGAAGATACGGCTGAAAGTCGACAAAAGAAAAACAATTACCAGCAATACAGAGACAAACTCTACAGGACGAACTCGAAGATCCTGAGATAGCTTCCAAATGGAGCATGCATGTTAACATACGCTACCATTTTCTTAATTCTAAGTAAAAAAAAGCTACTTATTTGAAAGCAACTCTTAACTTATCGTCAAAATAAGTAACTTACTCATTCCCAACTTGACCAATAAAAATAATTTATTTTCAAACATAATTATTTACTTATAAATATAATTTTGAACTTAGCAAAGTATGCTCTTACTTCATTGGTTAATAATGTCAGGAAATTTTACGCCTTTATTTTTATTTACCCGCAGGATCTTTTGTTGTCCAGGAGAATATTAACAAATAAGGAAAAAATAAGGAAAATAATGCACAAATTAAACAGTCCGTAAAAAATTGTTACAATCATATAGATTTTCACTCACCAGTCCAATCCCAAAATATTACAAAGAAAAATTGTCTCTAACTTTGTGTGTCGATAAATATAGATATCCTCACCAAACATATATATATATATATATATATATATATATATATATATTCCCAAGATAGAGCCGTTGTCTTATTTTTATAAGATTAAAGAAAGAGAGGCAAATATGAGAATGCAGCTTGATAATACTGCTGTTGTATTGATCCATATATATATAGAGTTACATGATAACAAATTACGGTTACATGAAATCAGAAATGAGTACAAAATCTTATCTATACAATTCAAATGCAGAGAATAACAAGATGAACAAACTAGGATCTGTTGTAACAACTTGATCCAATTAATCTGTCTTATCCTCTTTACCAGATGTTTGAATTTGAATGTCATCTTTATCCTTAACATCCCCCTTCAAGCTGATAGGGAGTGGACGAACTGAAAGCTTGTCTCGAAGATAATGGAAACGTGAAGAGGTGAGGCCCTTGGTGAATATGTCAGCCAGCTGAACATAGGTGGACAGATATCGAAGAATTAAATCTTTTTGAGCAACCTTCTCACGTATGAAGTGATAATCAACTTCAATATGTTTAGTTCTGGCGTGAAATACTGGATTAGTAGCAAGTGACAGAGCTCCAATGTTATCACACCAAAGAGTAGGGGGAGCAGGGAGTGAAACTTGTAAATCAGAAGTTATGTGACTGTTGGCACCACTATCAGCTAGCCATGTCTGATTTACAGGGCTGAGATTGTTGGTTGATGCAGCCATGGCAGCAAGTTGAGCTGGAGGATGACGGCCCTTGTATGCAAAGTCCATTCGATGATAGCAATCAATAGCCGAGTGGCTAAGTTTGCCACAAATTTGACACGGAGATCGAGTAGAAATCGAGAGTCCTTTGCTGTCTCAGGTTTCTTGGAATGAAAATTCTGGTTGGGCTTAAAGTGACCTCCAGTGAACTGCTTCTTGTGAGAGTTAGGATTGTATTTCTTTTGTTGAGAGAACAAAGCAAATCCTCCTGACTCTGTAGTGGAATTATGACTCTGGACCATGAGTTCATAGTTGAGCAGTTCTGTCCGAAATTCATCAAATGAAAGTGATGTTTGTCGTGTTGCAAAAGAATAGGAAGTAACAAATGCATGAAATGAGGAGTTTAAACCACTGATCAAATAGGATATCAGATCATCATCATCAACAGGCTTTCCAACAATAGCCAATTGATCAGATAATGATTTAACAGTCTGAAGGAAATCACTGCAGGTTTTGGAACCTTGGCCCAGAGATTGTAGTTGCCTTTTGAGATGAGCTATTCGTGACTTTGATTGAGAAGCAAAGCGTGAGGCAAGTTGACTCCAAACCAGTTTAGAAGTAGAGAGACCATAGACAGAGGACAAGACTGTCTCAGATAAGGTTGCATTCAACCAGCTGAGAAGATATTGGTCCTTCCTTTGCCAGAGAGCAAAAGATGGATCAATATTAGTAGTTTCGTTGCCCTCAGAGTCAAGTAAATACTTGGGAGGACAAGTGATGGGAAAATATTTTCCACAAGCCTTGAGAGACCGTAAGGAGACAGAATTCCTGCAACTTAAGCAAGGAAGGATGACATTGGTTGATTATGAGAGGAAATTCGAACAACTTTCTAGGTATGCGACACGTCCGGTGGATACCGAGCAGAAGAAAGCTAGAAGATTCGAAGTCGGACTACGCCCTGAAATTGGAGGAGTCATGGCATCGCACGAATTCACCACGTACAGTCAGGTTCTACAACGAGCCCAAGCAATTTCAAATCGACTGGAAATTGATTAGACAGTTCAAGAAAGTGCTGAATCTTCAGGAAAAAGGAAATGGAATGGGCAGCTGAACGAAGATAAAAGGAATGAACAAAACAAGAGGGCTAACTTTGAAAAGTGGTCAAGGTCAAGCAAGTCGAATAACGTTCTTACCCCATGTCCTAAGTGCAATAAGACTCATAAAGGCGAGTGTTGGTATGGAAAGAATGTGTACTATCGACGTAGAAAGCATGGCCATATTGCAACCAATTGCCATGAACCCCCACCAAAGCGGGACAATGAACAAAGCAAGAAGGGGGCAGTCAGAGTATTTGCCTTAACCCAACAGGAGGCAACTGAGGACTAAGACAAGATGGTCGGTATTTTATCAATATCTAAACTACTTGCTTACGTTCTTATATATTCCGGGGATGCTCATTCCTTATTTATACTGTTACTAAATATCGTACTGTTTGTGAAGAAGCCGTTAGTGTTCTAAAAGTTATTACCCCATTAAACAATACGCTTAATACCAAATGATGACTAGGACGGTCAAGATGAATAGAAAAGATTTACACCCTTCAAATTGCCTATTTTTTTAAAGACATGCATTTTGTTTCCTCTCTAAATTCCTGATGTGTGTTACAGACTCAGAAGCGTCGACACACTGCCGGCGACAACGTATCGGTGTTCGATACGTATCGGACACCGATACGTCTCCGACACGTCGCCGACGAGTGTCGGAGTCGCTTGCAGCGTGTCGGAGGATTTAAATTTAGATGTGTATTACAGACTCAGAAGCGTCGACACGCTGCTGGTGACAACGTATCGGACACCGACACGTCGCCGACGAGTGTCGGAGTCGCTTGCAGCGTGTAAAAGATCTTGGCAGCAAGAAAGAAATTGCTGTCGATAGTAGAAATTTCACATGCAGCTGGCGGAACCTAGAAGGCAGAAAAAACGGAGAAAAAAAATGGAAAAAGAGAAGGCAACGCCGACAGATTTCTGGAGGCTGGGGGATGTAAAAAGAAGAAGAAAGAGAAGGGAAAGAGAAGAGACCTGTTCTTCTAGCTGTAGAATTGACGTGCCGTGCTTGGGTAAAAAAAAAGGAAAGAAAACAGTGCAAAATAGTGCACAGTGGGTGGCTGAAATGAAAAGTCAATGATTTTTATCAATAAAAATTTCAAATTGTTGGGTCCACTAGTGTAAAGAAATCTATCTTGTATGTATATGTTTTGTATGTTTCCAATAGGCAGTAGCTGTTTTTTTTTACAAAGTAATGTATATAATATTTTGTTTGAATTAATTTGTACTATTTTACCCTTTCATGTCAAGTTTGATTTCTATTTATCATTATATATATGATTCCATATAAAAAATTATTACTCTATACTATAAAATTAAAATAACCTTAAAAAAAAAAAAATTTTTAATCAACGTGTCGGCGACGAATCGTGTCGGAACTTTTTTCAAAAATCGTGTGTCGACGTGTCCGTATCGATGCTTCTTAGATTACAGAGAAATAGATATAATGTGTTAAGACTTAGTATTCGTATGTGACAGGTAATTTTCGAGGACGATAATTTTTCAAGGAAGGGAGATTGTAAAGTCCCGAAATTTCTTTAATAATATAGATTTAATTATTCTATGTACTATATTTTAATATTTTGGAAAGTTATGGACTAAAGTGATATATTGGTTAATTCATTTTTTATTTAGGTAAAAAATATTCAGATTTCGATAGGGCGAAGATAAGTATATAGATTTTGGACTCGTAATTAATTATGCATATTAGACTCGATAAAAAGTTAATTCGGATAAACAAGGACCAAGTTATCAAGGTCGAAAGATATCGTCTTTAAATTGTTATTTAATTAAATAAATTAATGAGGTAGGTTAAGAATTTGGCACGTGTAGAATGGGTTACTTGTAAATTATTAATTGTTTTCTTTTATAGGATTTTGTGTATATATGTATATAATATTTAGAAGCATCCACGTGTACGTAGGAGAAAGATGTGCCTATTGATTCTATTTTAATACTATTTAAATTCCTTGATTTTGGGAAATTGGTAATGATAGCCACTTTGTTTGATTGATGGGAAAGGAAGTGAATTTTAAATTGTATGAAATGACGTGATTGAGATTTTTTTTGGGAGTAAATTAGACTACTACCTTTACTAGGGATTGTCCTCTATATAGCCATATGAGTGTAAGAGATTTTCTCACCAAACAAATTTTCAACACGGCAATAGTTGGAATAAAGATCCTGAACGTGATTTTGTCACTTTTCAAATTATCTAATTTAACGAGGTAGGATACTATGTTCTTGCAATATTATAATTTCTTTTACGTAGTTTATCTCATGAAATGCTAATTGACCTGCGGGTCTTGATGAAATGAAATGTGAGATCTCCTCCGGATTTTCTCAAATGCTAGAGCTTTCGGTTGATCTCCGATTGCTTTTGATGAAATGATGGTATAGAATGTTATAGATTTCTGTTTAAAGAGTTATTATATTATCTTGAATGTTCGTATCCTACTGAGTTTAAAATTACTCATTCCTTCAAAATTCAATATTTTCAGGCCAGTTCGGTCAACGTGGATGGTGGCTGAGCACTTTCTTTCATTTTCAGTTGTCTTCTTTAGAGCTTTCTTTATATTTGACCCGACATTTGCAATCAACTGCCATTGCAAGGAAGAGTGTCTGGTAGAAATAGCCTAGCGAAGATGAATCCTTGGCACACAGTGCCCTTTTCTGAGATGTAAAAAAGGTGCCCTGCGTTACATGGTCTAGCACTGATAACGTCTTTTTATATTTTCCTCAACTATAATACCAAATTTTATGAAGTTCTCACAAGAATGAAGGGCAGATTGCATTTAAAAAGGAATGGAAACAATAAACTCGAGAATCATAATCCCCAGCCATAAGCAAGTACACACTTCTCTTTTGACAATTTAATAATGAAGATACTGAAAATAAGAAATGAACTAGTGCATTCAAAAAACAAGTTAGCACCCGTGCACATACCCAAGGCTGGTCGTAGGCTGCGATCATTCCTCCATATGGATCACAAAGATTCATAGCACAAGCCTGAAAAGGAGTTCAACAAAACTATCACGACTTTAGAAGTGAGCTACATTCAACATAGTTTTAAGTTCTCATTGCAACATTCTTACAATGGAGTGCCCAACAAACTCAAGATGTGGTGGCTGCATTAGGCTGTCACTACTCAGGTGTATGGTTGACGAATATTGCTGGAAATTCTGAACGTCCAGTCCAGAATTGCTACCTATTACCTAACCTTGACAGGAGACGGACATTATTATCAATCTTCATACATGATAAAACAAGAAAGAAATAAAATGCTTCAACAAAATTTTAGCAAATTGAATCAATAAAAATGATATATACATTCTAATAAGGACTCCGCTTATATACTAAGAAAAAAACCAACTTCAGCATAGATTAAATGGACAGCTCTAGTTTGACCCGACTAACAATGGCGAAAAGAATGTATGAAGAAGCAATATTTCATACGAATCAAGAAGATATCAGAGAAAATTAAAAAGGAACATTTTAAATAGTAAATGGCATGCTGAAGAGGTACCTGGAATTACAGGCATTTTACCTTCTGATTGTTTGGTAGCATTGTCCTCTTCGTTTATGACACCCTCAGACTGTGCTTGGCTATCCATCAATTGTTCCAATGATGACGAATCTGAGTCATTGTCTAGCATCGTTGAAGGGTAGAAGCTTCCAGTATTATTGCACCATGGTTGAGAACATTACAAGGAATTTGAAACATTGTAAAGATGGGAATCTCCTTTAGTGACACTCTGAGTCTTGGATTGCATGCTCCACTAGTTTCTCCAATGAAATTACGGGCAAAGACTTCACATCCTTACAAACAGCACAGACAAAATAATGCCCAATTAACCCTTGTGAAAGGTGAATTGGATTAAGCAGCTAAAATTTTATATGTCAAACAAAATAAAAAATTCGATATTTTTCTTAAAATTTTTGCTTCACATCTAAAGCTCATCTGAAAAATCAACTATTCAACGTTGCTCATTCAAAAGAAAATAATTCCTTTAATGATGCTTTTGAATTTCTGTTTCTATATATGCGAAAACGCAATTTCCAAGGTTGCTGATACAGAATTCCTAAATCAATATGCACCTTGTTTAATTCAACCCAAAACATGCTTATGAGTTCAAAATTTTACTTTTTGACACTCCATAATCCAGAAACAGCATAGGGAAATGTCAACTAAATCTGTGCAACATTTTTCAGACTAAATGTTAATCTTCATACATCTTCAAGAGACGAGAATGTAAATACCGTGCTTTCTATCATCCACCCATAAATATTGTGTTTTTCTACACCCCCACCCCAAAAACCCCAAAAGTTTAGAGTGCATTTGGTTTGCCGTTTTGAGGCCATTTTCAGTTTTCTAAAACACGGAAAATGTGTTTGGTATGCTATTTTCAAAAATGAGTTTTTGAAAACGAGGAAGATTTTACAACATAAATAAAATCACACAATACCTACCCAAATACAAATACAAATACCCATAAAAACTAAATAAACACATATAAGCATAAAATTGATATATTTTACTAAATAATCAAATTCATTGAAAAAAATATATCGTAAAACTATTTCTAATTTTTTTAAACCAAACGTGTTTTCTAGTTTTTTGTTTTGAGGAACAGTTTTTCGGAATAACAACTCAAACCCGTTTTCTGCAATTTTAAAATAATCCCTCAAAACAGAAAACAAAAAATGTATTCAAAACTGAAAACAGAAATGCAACCCAAACGCACCCTTAGCTTTTTTGTTTTTACAGTGCATAAAGTCTTTTTAATGAAAATTACTTCACGGTCCTTACAAAAATTCTTCCAAAAATCAAATGAAACCCAATTTTCAGTCACAATTAAAGCTACCAATTTTTATAGTCAAATTACAACACTGCATGAGAAGAGAACAAGAACAATATCAATAACCAAATACACGTCTCATTCAAAACAAAACACGAAATCAAAATCCCAAAATCCTTTACACAACGCATAATTACAGACATAGGAATCCTGCTGTTGGAAATATATAGAATTCCATTAAACAGAGAAAAATCTTACCAGCTAAAGTGATGAATAGCGACGATAACAGCAAACCAACCCATAAATTTTGGGGAGCTACAAATTCTTTTGGAACCGAATTTAGGGCCCGAAATATTGTCGTTATTGGCCCGGGATTGAAAATTCAAAATTGATGGCTATTACATTAACGGTAATATTTTTTATTTTTATGGATGAAAAATGGGAAGAAATGGAGGCTTAGAGCAGTTTATGTACGTGTATTTTCTTTGATATGGGAGCTGAATACTGTGATAAAACACTTCGTACAGTACTGACTATTGAATCACCTGAAGAACCTAGAAGGATGTACCTATTGAGCGGGAGATTTTTCAAAATAGTTGGGTATATTGGATCCATTTGAATTTTTATGGGAAAATCTAATTTACCCTCAAGGAAATAATCTTTTTTTATTACAAGTCATGTCCTTTCTTTATGAATAGGTTTAGTTTCTAATTTCTATAATCTAATTAGTATTTCTTCTTTCTTG
>CAIGRT010219672.1:0-11826 GCA_903798405.1 Fraxinus platypoda | reverse complement strand
TAAATAAAAAGTAAGATTATTTAAAAAAGTACAACTTTAAGGTGGTAATAATGGCACAATTATTGGGAAGTTGTGCATGTCTTATGTACTCCCAACTCAAATTATTTTTCTCGTGGTGACATTCCCACTCCATTTTAATTAATTTTCTTGCCTAATCCAATTTTTTTAATCTTGTCGTATATAAAGGCACTTGGCTATATGAATAATATTCTCATCAACTTTATTCTTGTCACATTCTCTTTGATATTTACTTGTTTAATTGCAAAACATACACCATTTTCCATCAACTTTTGAAATGATTTATCATTATTAATTCACATATTTAATTTGATCAACTTTTGTTCACTATCCTAATTTGATTTTTCATAATCGGTTCCAAATTCAAATTGTAGTAGGTTGATAACGATTGTCGACAATATCGATATTTTGTTCATATCAATATTTGATATTTCCTTAGATCATTTAGTAGATCTAATGAAAGATTGATTGATTAACTAGTAAAAAGAATTTGCGTTCGATAGCTCGAGACTTGCTTAAACTGAGATATTTAGATCGTCGAATACTAAAAGTGTGAATTGCTAGTTTTCAGATACGAGATCCATTCATTTAACTTAAAACCTGAAAGTTTTGAAAATTTATTGATTCTTTAGTAACTTAGCTCGTGTTTTTCATAGTCAGTCACAAGTTTGAAAAGATGAAATGGTCGCGGTAGGTTGATAGTCATCGTGTAAAATTATTATTTTCTTTGCAACTTTCATTTAAATTTGATTGATGTTAGGTTACCCCTATTAAGCTTTATTGTATGTTGAACATAATTTAATTAATTGCGGTAATATTTTAGTAGCATAGGAACAAAATTAATGAGCTAAGCCGCCATTATGGTGTTCAAAAGAAGATTTTATGCAATCTTTACACTAGAAATTTAAAAAAAAAAAAGTGGCTTAATTAATTTAATTTCTTAAAGTAAATGTCTTAATTAATAAGCTTATCATCAATTGAAAATGGAAGAGCCAAGTAAAAAAGATCAGACTTTTTCTTCAACAAAAAATAAAAAATAAAAAAATTAGGTATGATTGTGCATGTTCTAGAAATAATGTGCAATTCACTTTCGTTTTTGTAGCTTAAGTGACTTTGAGCTCTTTATCGTATGTTTTAATGATATATTAGACTCGATAATATGTCTTAGACGTTTTGTAATTTTTTTTATTTTTTTTGTTAAAAAATTATTTACGCTACTTGGTTATCTCTAATCAGAGACGAAGAATCATAAACTCGAGAAAGTTTGATACATGTACAATTTGTACTTGTGTGAATATGAAGGTTAAACATCGAAAATCATAAACTCGAGATGCAACCGAGTTTTATTCTCTATAATGTGTGATAAAAATGACTTAGAAAGAAAGAAGTCATAAAGTCGATAATTGCTAAGAATGCTGAATGTCCGGCTATCATAGTGTCTTGTCACAAGACCGTGTAATTATTGTGCATGATAAGGAAAGGAAATAATAGTGCTTCTTCTTGGTCTTCTTGCATCATTCTTGCACGCTTTTAACCCTTACAATCATTAATTTCCCAATGGAGAAAAAAGAAGCTGCTACAATAATTTAAGGTAAGGTCCATGGACAAAATGGTCCATAGCATGTAACCATGGTGAAATTTTAAATAGTTCGAAAATGTTTCTAGCTTAACTTTTAATGTTCGATTATGAATTACGGTAATATTTTACTCGTCCTCTTTTATCTCGACAAGATAAGTCATAAGAGTTTGGGAGGACTATTCAAGAACTTTCGTTCGTGAATCGATGATGCATTCTTTAAAACTCTTCTAATTTTGTCGATGATAAGTTTTTCCTTACAAAAAAATCCCTAATGAGTAAGAGTATTGAGTCCAACTAATGTGCGGCATATTGAAATAGCTTTCGTGTTCTTGTTCTTTTGTTGGATAGTCTTTGTTTTTCATGTAAACTCTCCTACACATGATGGGATAGTAGGTAATGATATATAGCATTATGTGCTTACATTACGAATGTCTTTTTTTTTTTGTTGACGTAGGAATTCGCAGTCGCTACCCACTAGCGGAGCCCCGACCACCCCAAAGGGGTGGAGGCCCGACCACTGTGAGTGCGCACTAGGTAAACCTCGCTCCATGTGTAGTAGCCCGCAAACCACACAGGAGAGGTAAACTGCACTATGCAAGTTCGGTACGATGGGCTCAATCGAGGAAGTGTTGGCAGGGGATTCAAACTTGTGACATTTGATCTACGCGTTCACCTACTCCACCAACTCAGCCACCCCCAAAGGGATTTACGAATGTCTTTTTTACTTATAGCTAATCAAGTTTAGTCGAGCATATCAGATATGTCACAACTACAAGTGCTTCAACGTAAAATTCCCAAATGATCCCTATGTTACAAGTGATTGTTCAAAATCATTCCCATGACTTTCCCGTCAAAAGATTGCAATCCAAATAAATTTAGCCCATGTTTGATCCCTTTTTTTTTAAATTCATTTTCTTTTTCAAACTCGTTTTTCAACTATACATTTATGGTATCCACAACTTTTTAACCATACATTTTATCAACTTTCATCAAAATCTACTAAAAATCCGATGTTAAGCTAAATTGAACAGGTACTTAGTTTCCTATTAATTGGATAATCGACTCAAGAAAAAAAAAAGTAAAAACAAAAATAGGTATTTACTTCTCAATGCAACATTTCATAGATAAAATTATTGATCGGAGAAATCTTTCACTAGCAAATAAAGTTAATAGCATTATTCATTATAAGTTAATTAATGTTGAAGGAGCACGTGTTTGCGAGGATGATTAGTAATTAATAGTAGTGTGAACTCTTAATTGTGTAATTAAGAAATGCACTTGTATACGTACTTTTTGTAAGAATAATCAAATTGCAAAAGCACTTTACCAAGAAAAAAGTCGAAAAGTTACTAAATATAAAAAGAGTAATGGTAAATTATTTAATTATAAAGCAACTGAAATCTTTCTATACTCTTGTTGTGGTGTAAAAAGTAGTCAATATATAATTCCAATATTAAAGAGTTTCATTAGTATTTTTTTAGTTAATTAAAAAAGCTCAACTTTTAATATACCGCTCTATTTAAAAAGATTTAAGTCGTTCACGATCACGAAAGATTTGAGTGATCGGCCTAATAGAATTCAAAACACAGCGTAATATAACTTAGATCATTCCGAACTATAGTTTGATCTAAAACCCCTCGATGTTAAGATTTAACAGGTCGACGTAGAATTTGGGGGTGGATGTGATTAAAGGAATGACCAACTATGTAAAATTATTTAACTTTAGTTGCTAAGTGTTTGTTTGGTAAGGCTTCTATTTTTATTTATACTTCTTGTAGAAGAGTTTCTCGAAGTAGTTATCTTAAGTTAGTTTTCTCTACAAAAAATTATACCAAATAAAACGCTTTCAAAAAATTGTTCAAACATGTTCAAAAACTATTTATTAACGTCAGAAACAGCACTGGACTCTCTAAAGACGCCAAGTGGGTCACAAAAATACTTTAATGAGAAATGTTCTCGTAAGTATCGTACCTTAAGTTAAGTAGAAAAATGTTGAATGTACATAACTGTTCATGTCAGAAGTTTTACAGAAGAGACACAGATGTGGGTCCCACTTGATTTAAATATTATTTAAAAAGTGGGCTCCACATGTTTGTGTCTTCCCTGGATTTTTTCGTTTCTGTACCTGTAGCATCTCTCAAGTTAAGTAACCGTGACACTGCGCACCAATTAATTAGTAAATAAGTTGATGATGAGTCTCAAGCACTTGATTAGATTTGTTGGATTGATTTGACATGTCAATATTGCTTAATATTAAAATAGGGTTTTTAGCTCATTTTCATAAAAATCGATTAAATGTGTGATTAAAAAATTGTGGGTCCATAAAATATATGATTAAAATTAATTGTTGACTTTAATTTAAATTTGAAATCCTACCGAACAGAAGAATATAATGGATCATTGTTCATATTTTAATAAACCAATTTGAAATTTCACTTCAACATCAGTGAATATTTTTGAAACTTACTCTATTTATATTGGAAGCTCCATTATTCATTCGGTCGGCAAAGACTATATATACGGCTGAGATTTGATTAGAAAAATCAGTAAAGTGAGGATATGCTCTACAGCTTGCGGTCTGTGCTCCTATTTGGCTAACCTTAACTTTAAATCATGAAAACAGAATTCATATAGTGCTTTTGACTACGTTGTCTATACCATAATGTATTTATTGAGAAATTAATTTTCAAAATAACACTGTTGAATTTTAAAAGTTTCAAGAGTGCCTACTAAATTTTTACAAATGTTTCTTATTTTCCATTCAGCGAATGAAAATGGTATTCTCCTTTATTACTCGTCGTTTTGAAAGTTAACGACTTTAGTGACTAAGAGGGGAAAATTTCAAGCGTAGCATGCTTTCGACGTCAATATGAAATCTTGTCTACCACGTCATCATATCCGCTGGGTTTTAAAATAACAAGTGATAGATTGATGAAAAAAATAATATTTTGATAAGTTCGATGTGAAAACTTTAAATTTCAATAACAATTCGAAAGCATTTAGGAAATCACAATTATGAAACATTTGAAAAAGTTCCAGGTTAGGCAGGTGGTATGTGCCGTCCGACTTCCAACTATGTTTGGTGATGCTCCTGAAAGAAAGCTCGAAGAGTTTACTGCTTTTTCAATATTAAAGAAATAAATAACTCCCCAATGATCACCAGTTCGAATACCCTTAGGGTAACTGAGGTGAGATCCGACCGTAAACTTCAGGATCTCGTGGGATTAGTCGAGGTGCGCGTAAGTTGGTCCGGACATCCACGATTATAAAAAAATAAAATAAAATAAAATTAGATGCTTTGAAATACAAAGATTTCTCTGTTTGAAGTGAAATCTCAAATTAGATCGACTCAATGGTTGGCCGTAGCCCTTTCTTAGCAACTCGAATATTTAACTTCTATTGTCTATGGATGACAGTTTTGAGGGAACTATGGCAACTGGAAACAAGCAAAAAAGGACAGTTCACTCTCAAAATTTCATTATTCACTATTTGTCAACAAACAAAAGGCAAAAAACTAATCACCCCACTCAATTATTTTCCCACCTCTCTCCCTCTCTCTCCCACTTTTTCTTCATCGCCCAAAGCAAATAAATTCCCCCACAAACCCTATCAAATATCTCACATTTCAAAACAAAGTTTTTGGTTACTATAATTTTCTTTGCCAATAAAACACTGAAGCAATGCAACTACTAGCCTTTCAAGCACTCTTGCTGCTGCTTCTTCTTCTTCTTCTACAGCCACGCCTTATACTATCTACCTCTGAAACCACCACTTCTTCCGGCCATGCAATACCGTACCCCGCCTTTGAAATCTTTAATGTTAAAGAAACCATAGCCGCCGAGACAAAAATTCGAGCCCCAAATGAATACAATGAACTAACTTCTGATGATCATAGTGATGTAAAGAAGAACAAGACATGGAAGCTTCACTTGGTTCACAGAGATAAGCTTTCTTTTGCCTGGTTGAATGACCATCACCGCCGTTTCGAAGCTCGCATGAAAAGGGACGTTAAAAGGGTGGCTAGCTTGATTCGCCGTCTGAAAGCCGGTCAGGGAGGAGGAGGTGGTGGAAAGGCTAGTTATGAGGTGGAGGATTTCGGGTCAGATGTGGTTTCCGGCATGGACCAAGGTAGTGGAGAATACTTTGTGCGGATTGGTGTTGGAAGTCCAGCCAGGAGCCAATACATGGTGATTGATTCTGGCAGTGATATTGTCTGGGTCCAATGTCAACCTTGTAGCCAGTGTTACCATCAGTCGGATCCAGTATTTGACCCGGCAGATTCGGCTTCATTTGCCGGGGTGTCGTGTAGCTCCTCGGTTTGTGATCAAGTCGAAAATTCGGGTTGTCATGCGGGTCGGTGCAAGTACGAGGTCTCGTATGGTGACGGGTCGTACACTAAAGGAACAGTCGCCCTCGAGACACTCACCATTGGACACACCCAGGTCCAAAGCGTGGCCATTGGATGCGGTCACATGAATCGGGGCATGTTTATTGGAGCTGCCGGGTTGTTGGGTCTTGGAGGGGGATCCATGTCACTCGTGGGTCAATTAGGCGGGCAAACGGGTGGAGCCTTTAGTTACTGCCTCGTGAGTCGGGGCACAGACTCATCCGGGTCATTGGAATTCGGCCGCTCGGTGTTACCCATAGGTGCTGCATGGGTACCACTACTCCGAAACCCGAGGGAACCAAGTTTTTATTTTATTGGGCTTTCGGGACTTGGGGTCGGTGGCATGCGGGTTCCAATAGGCGAGAACATTTTTCGACTCACTGAATCCGGCGACGGAGGAGTGGTAATGGACACCGGGACTGCTGTAACAAGGCTACCAACCGCAGCCTACGTGGCTTTCCGCGACATATTTCTCGCCGAAACAGCCAATCTTCCACGATCGCCTGGTGTTTCAATATTTGACACATGCTATGACTTGAACGGGTTTGAGACCGTTCGGGTACCAACCGTATCGTTTTTCCTGTCGGGTGGACCGATCCTAACTCTTCCAGCTAGGAACTTCCTCATTCCAGTGGATGAAAGGGGCACATTTTGTTTTGCATTTGCTCCATCACCTTCAGGACTTTCCATAATAGGGAACATTCAACAAGAAGGTATACAGATCTCTTTTGATGGAGCAAACGGTTTTATGGGATTTGGGCCCAATGTTTGCTGATGCATTGTTGAGTGAATTTAGCTTGTAATGCAGGATCAGTAGCATCTTTACATTAGTATATACTAATACTATGAATAATTATATTTTATTACATGTATTAAGGTTGTGGGCTATTGTCTTGGGTACATAACGATGATTAATGAGGTAAAAAAGTTCACTTTTCCTGTTATAATAGGAATTAAGCCCACATGTTCCAGTGGGAAAAGGAATTACGATTAAGAAAAGCAAGGACTAATAAGAGTCAAAACTTCGAAAAATTGTAATTTATATGAATTTTACAGTCAAAAAGCATTGGACAAAAAGGCCATTTACTAGGGAATTTGAGCAGTCTTTTGCACCAAAAAGAGGATCCAAGAGGACCCTTTACAGTCCCCCCAGCCCCACAACACACACACACACACACACAATGGAGTCAGATAAATCCAAATAATGTTATTTAGTACAATTAGTGTACAATACCAATTTAGGTGATACCAAGTGGCATTGAAGAGAGATTTAATTGGATGAGTCTCATAATTTCATTTTCAATTGAACGTATCATAGAGTGCTACCTGAACTAATATTGTAACATCAATAAAATTAGATAGCATTATTCAACCGAATATATCCTGGTACCTGACAAAACACCTCGTTTCTTGATCCATCACTTTTCTTTCATCATTTTCAAGATTCCCGTGCACTCATTTTTCACAAAAAGCGTGTAGAGAACAGAGAGTTCAAATCATGAGAAGAGGGAGCCACCATCACTGGTGAACATGTGAATCAATCACTAAGAATTTTCATGCATACCCTGAATTTGAGTTCTTTCTAGTAATGACTTTTTCCAAAGCCATTTGCTTTTTGCCTCTGCAAGATTCGATGTTTTTTAGGTTGGAATAGTATATACAGAATACAAATGTTGCTTGAGACAAGTTGTCTAACAACACAACACTCAACATTTTCTTATTTATTTTTTCCATTTTTCCGACAATATTAATAAAAATCTAATCATGCTCAAAGGGACATTGTAACCACACATTCCATTGCTCTTAAGGTCGCGATGACTTGTAAATCAGTGTTCTAAAGAGCTTTTGAACATTGTTCAACACGAGAATAAGTAATATTTTCAGTGGCTTCACATTAATGAGCGTGGCAAGGATATTAATATAACTTAATGAACTTGTTCATCTACATAAACTTTGAACATGTGAAACATAGTGAGCATCCACAAAAATTTAACAAGGATAAAAAGCAGTGCTGATGCTGCCTTTGTCCTAGGTTCAAAGCCCTACAAATATTTAAGAAATAACAAAAGTAAACGAAAGTAAGACTTGTTGTCCAAACATCATAACATTCAGATGGTGCCTCTCATGAAAAGAAGTTCGACTGGATAAAACAAGTAATCGAAACAAGTTTCCCATTTTTCCAACATTCAAAATTGAAATTTCCACAAGAAAACAAAAGGATAGCTAGGAATTTGGATGCTTAATTATGTTGTTCAGTCGTCATCTTCCTCATCGTCATCCCCAGCAGCTGCATTCAGTGCATTCAACCTCTCTATCAACTTAGCTTTCCTTTCCTCATAAGTCAACTTTTTGAGGTTGTATCTGCAAAAGTAAACCAAAAACGAACTGCAGTTAGTGATCGAGGAAATGATCAACTAAACATTGTGAATCCATATTTGACACCAAACAATTTGTTCAGGAATACATGGTACTTTGCAAAGCCAGTAAAACCCTCTTTGATCCCAAATAACGTAGGCTCCACAGAAAAGGCCTTACCTCTTGTGCTCCTTTGGTGGCTGCTTTTCAGATTTCTCTTGTGTGGGATCAGCACGAATAGCTGCATGGACTTTCTTGTAAATCTCCTCTAACCCATCTGCATTGAGACCCTTCTTAATGTACTCACTAAAGTGAGACTGGTATTTCTCGGGCTCGTCCTCCTCCAAAGTCTGCACATTCAGAGGAACATTTAGTTTGCTTCATATGAGTGAAGGCGGAGAAGAGAACACTAAGTGGAAACTCTGCAGGCTGTTGTGTGTTAATAAAGTACACACCAAGTTCGGATTAAATCTATGAATTTTGAATTTTATGGATACAAAACGCTGGGAGTATATAAGAATAAGGACTCACCCTCATGTATGCAGCAACATGACCTCCATAGACGTACTTACGATGAACCTCGGGATCAAGTTGCTTGCTCTCTTTGTTGTATCCAGCAAATCTCTTGTCACTATGTGGGATGTCCAGTCCACCATCCAATGCTCCCTATAATCAAGATACAAAACAACTTTTGAGGATCAAGAATCATATTATCTAATTCCAAGAAAATCTAAGACTACAACTACAAGCAAAGTTATGTCCAACTATTACATCTAAATCTACTGAAAAGAATTTACATCTAAAACAAGCAAATATATTTTAATTAGTTATATGACCATGCAACGACGATGTAGTTAACAATAAAGCAATTAATTAAGTTCAGAGTGCTATTTTTAACTTCTAGAACTTCAAATGTCAATATGTAAAGAGCTGGAATGCTACCTTGAGGGCACCAAAAACACGGTTGCCAGTTGTAGTTCGTATAAGGCCAACATCCAAGAGCGCACGGAAAGGCCTCCGGCTTTCAGCAGGTTCAACTGAGAAATCCTCTCCAGTAGCCTGAATGGAATAAGTAACATTCAATAAAAGGATCTACATAACTCAGGGGCAGACAAGAAGATATCTCATGGCAAGCAATAACAGATCAGATGAAGCGAGAAAATAGTAGTTACCTCAACATTTCCTTCATACTCTTCATCCATTTCAAGGGTTTTGAGAACTCGGCGAGCCAAGAGAAGTCCAGTGCAGTAAGCTAGTTTTCATTAACAAGTGTGACATTTTTGAATTTGTTATGCGGAAAAGACTGACAAATTGTTCTAAGTAGCAAACTTACAAGCAGCATAATTTGTGAGCCCAACTTCAAGGCCGTACCGAGGCAGCTCATGTGCATAAGCAGCCGCAAGAACCATATCACCAGCAATGCTAGAAGATACAATTTGTGCAACTATGTCTTGGTTGGTCTAGAATCATGTCAAGGTAATTTGCCATTTCATAGGGAACATATTGAACATTCTTCTAACATGACCACAGCAATAACACTATTACTACAAGCAATGTGATTAAAGTTTCCTATGTGGTGAAAATAATTTCTATCAAGATTCTAACTTAAAATCCACCATTTAGTAAATTCAAATTGCTAAACTCAATAAGCCAACTTTAATGTCCATAAAAGAAAATAAAGGAAGTCAACAAATGAAAAAATAAAGCAACAAAAATAAAATGCTATGAAAACAATTAGATACTTGGCTGGCAAAATTTTGTCCATGTATTTTCAAGTGGAACAAAGAAAAATCTCAAGGCATGCGTGTAAGAATAGTCAGAATAGTATCTACTTTACAAAAAAAGGAAAATGACAGTGTATCAGGATACAAATCGCACAACAAATCGATATTTTGGAGTGTTGTACTTGTTTTTGTCCTGGTTGATCATGCGGATTCTAGCCCGATAGTCAGTCTTTCCCTCTGCAGAATTGAACAAGACAATTAGTGAAGTTAACAACTAAGAACATGAAAGCAGAGGTAGGGATGCCATACCTCTCCTCCTCTTATATTTGACTTGGAATCGCTTGAAGTATGCTCTTGACTTTTGGGCTTTGACGAAGACCTGTGAATTATGTAAAATAATGAGAGGACTCCATTATGCTGCTCACCTTATTAACGCAACCACGGTGTGAACAAATCACATAGAAATTTCCCAAATCGTATAAAATGAAATAGAAATTATCGAAATTTTAATTTACAGTACATAAACAGTTATTTATGCTCAAACCAACCATAGCAAACAAACCAGACCACATAAAACCAAAATAATTGAAGTATTTGGCATATACACGTGCACAATATAGAATTGAAGATACGTAAAAAAGCTTAACATCAGACAATCAACGATCCAATATGGAACACCAGGAAATGAGATATACCTCTCGTCACCAAAATACCATGAAATTATTTTTGCTCTTGAGAATTCAAAATCAAATTAAACGAACAGTGAACATTCTCGGAAACAAAATCCATTAATCGTTTTATTACTAGCAGATAAAAAGATTTAAGAACAGGAGAACCATACACATGATCAATAACATTTCATTAGATCTGAAATCTTACCATTTTTCACTGCCAAAGCTTTTCCTCGGGGTGGGGTGCGGGGTTTTGGAGGGGGAAGGTGAATGACGATTGCCGCAGAAGAGGCTCAAATAACCCAAAAAATAACCAAAACCCTAGTGGGCTAATGGGTGAAAGTAACGGTTAGGATTAATTTTAGGGCTTATAGTATATTTTGCATCAACGGATGTGGATAGTTTTCAAATAAATGAGCCAAATGTTTGGGCCAAATAGAGCCCTTTAAATCTTAACCGGACCTTGGCCCATAGGGACCAATACATTATTATTGTACAGTTTATGTCAATAAAGTTTTAATTTATGTTATATTGTTATTTTATAATATAATAATATTTGTTATATTTTCACTTGTTTAAAAGATCCATATTACATCACTAAAACCATTGTAGGAAACGAAACCGAACCCCAACAAATATTTCAAACCAATTTAAAAAGTATGGTTTAAAATAGGCAACAAACCACCCAAACCAATTGCATTCACCCCTAAATAACTGAATTTTGTTATAAATTATTTGTCGCCAACGAAAAATTCATATAGGTGGTGTGCTCTTCAAATCGGGAAACAAACTATTTTGTATATTCTTTTATGTTGACCAGTATTAAGAACATGCGTTGCGCGTCATATATATATATATATATATATATATATATATTATCTCCTTTACTTTAAAAGAGAGGATGCTAAATTTACTATTCATACCGTGCCCTCTCTTTCACACTTGAACCGGTTCTCCTACAGTAGACAAATCACCTTTATATTCCTACTATATCCCCTTCCACTTAAAAGAGTGCATGTGAGATCACTGTTCATTTTTTAACCCTCCTGTTCACACTGAACGACCCATTAATGTTGACTAACTGATATAGCT
>CAIGRT010219667.1:0-12694 GCA_903798405.1 Fraxinus platypoda | reverse complement strand
ATGGTGGTTAAATCTTTGAATCAATGAATGTGTTTTGGATTTTCGAATGAATAATCTCTATGGAAAATATGATTTAACACACTTTTTGACGTTTATAGTTTATAGGGTAGGATATATACAGGGAAAAGTGTTTGGGATAGAAAGGGATTGAAAAACCAAGTGTTTGAAGCAAAACAGAATTCTGAACGTCGACCTGTCGCTCGAGCGCCAAGCCAGCGACAAGCGAGCACCAGCTGAGCAATCATCATTATTTTTATCATAATTTCTCTTTCGATATCCGATTGAGGTGATTCATAATGCGTTGGAAAGCTAACTCAAAGGGCTACAATTATTCTAAAAATAGCCTTATCCAAATTCTAATATTTTCTATGTGAAAAATGCTTTGCCAATTGTGACTGAGAATTCGGAGCATAACTTGTACAGCCCTTTGACACTCTTTGGACTTCTAAATGCATTCCAATGGTCATATGTGATAATCTTGAACTCCTTCAAGGACTATACTACCAACCTAAATCTTTTGACTTTAATTAGGATTCTATAACTCTTATTTTGACTTTGATTACAACTCGATGAACTCCTAATACAATTCAACTAGAATTTGATTTTGNTGAGAATTCGGAGCATAACTTGTACATCCCTTTGACACTCTTTGGACTTCTAAATGCATTCCAATGATCATATGTGATAATCTTGAATTCCTTCAAGGACTATACTACCAACCTAAATCTTTTGACTTTAATTAGGATTCTATAACTCTTATTTTGACTTTGATTACAACTCGATGAACTCCTAATACAATTCAACTAGAATTTGATTTTGACTAAGGAAATTGCCAATTATAATTTGGACTTAACAATCTTGAATTTCGATAAATATATATAAATGAGAAAGTATAACTGTTCTCAAAGTTTCCATTCCCCAAGCTATTAGCTCATATATTTTCCTACAATTTTTCTTACAGGTGGCAAATGGTTAATGATTGCTTGAGGAGCCTAATGATTTTAGAGTTATAGCCACACGACATATTGAGTTGTATGATTCATTTTGTTAGCACAAAGTAATTATTTGGGCCCATTGGCATGATATTTTTCATAAGAATTTGATTTTGGCGCATAATTAATATTAACTCATAGTCAGCCTTAGTGGTGGATCTGGCATCTACCATCGGCGCACGTCACGATTTGGGATGAGTCTTTTCATGAGCGGTCAGACTAGTTATTCCGTCGCTAGCACCAAGTTAGCTCTCGAACAAAGAGGTTTCACCTCACTAGCAGTGTGGATAAGCACTCGTCGACGCCAAGATGGCGCTTGAGAAGTGATATCATCCAACTAGAACGTGAATTTTCGAAAAATTTCTTTTAAAATGACAATCAATTTCAAATCTTGGTACTAAAAGTTTCTTTCGAATGTCTAATATTCTAAAATAGGTTAATCGAAACAACATGTTACCAAAGTAATCTCTCATCTAAATTAATTTATTTCGAATATCAAGATGGTTGTGTGTGAAGTTTAAAATAGCCTAATAGTAACCCAAATGCGTAATTAAACAATTAAAAGCAATAAGTCACTTATTAATTGATTAATAAGTTAATTTATCCAATTTAATTTACACTAAGTATCAATCAATTTATAACGATCAAGAGTAATAAATAAAGAACACCAAGAAATTGATCGTAGAGAAAAACCCTTCACAAAAATCAAGAAACTTTGGGCCAAAGCTTGTAAAATTTACTATAGACAAATGACTTACAGTATGGTCCAAACTAAACTAACCCTTAGTACTCTCTGATCTACTTTCTGTAATCACCAAGACCCTCCTGGACTACATGCTCCTGCACTAGCTCCCGACCTTCTAGGATTGTCTATCTCCCGTGGATTACCAAGAACTCCTCATTCCTATCGGAACTCCAATTTCCTTCCCTAATCTTCAACAACTTTGACAGATACTTTGAAAGTGGGTGGATTGGTGTTTGATCATTAGATCTTTCTATATTTTGACATGAGGTTAAATATATAATGTTAAGGCTCGATCAATAAATTATGCATTGGATGAATATATGAATGAACAAAGAAGGGGTTAAATCAATAAAACTTTGAATGCGTTGTTTGATCTTCAATAACGTGTTCTCTTTAATGAAAGAATGATTCAACACACCCTTGAGACGATCTAGGCTTTAGTATATATAATAGGTGAAAAAAATGCGTCGCAACTTGTGTCTGAGAATTTGGAGCAAAACTTGTGTAACACTTTGACAATCATTTGACTTCTAATTGCATTCCAAGAATCATATGTGATCTTTTTAGATATCTTTTACTCCTTCAAGGATTATACTACAACCTCAAACTATTTTGGCTATAATTTTGGCTTAATAAGTCCTATTCAATTAGAACATGATTTTGACTAAGAAAATTGCCAATTACAAATTTAGAAATTTTCAATTATATAATTTGGTCCTAACAATCTCTCACTTTGGCATTCCGTGACAAAATCACTTATTTCAAAGTCAAAGTCAAAACAAAAATCTATCCAACGACTTAGTGTCCTAAATCTACTTCAACATCTTGTCAACATATTTCTTGAAACACATAAAAACAACAATATCACATGAAAAGCAAAAGAGAATTGACAAGTAATAAAGCAGAACTAGCAACTCAAAACATGATATCGATATTAGACAAAACAACAAATCAAAGATAATATCAATATGAAATTTTTTTTTTGCTAGTTTCTCCCCCTATCTTATATCCAATCGTCAAATCAAATAAAACTGTTCAAAAATTTCTCCCCTAACTCAAATACACAACTCTTTGAAAGAAATACTAATCTCTCCCATATTGGTATTACCATTAACAAAGGAAAATTAATAATATATATAAGCATGAATACCACCGAGGGTAATGAGATAAAAAAAAATATGGACGGGTAAAAATATGCAAAATATTACGAAACATGTGATAAGAGAAAATATTCCTTTTTTTTTTAGACAATTATTTTTTTTATGGATTTTTTTTTTAAATATACTATCGTGAACAATTATTTACTTACTAATACATATATAATTCATAAACATAACTTATTTTAAACCTAAATAGAGTAAATTGTATGAGATACTCATGTGTGAAAAGTGTCATTAAACTTATGTAAGCAAGTTTTAGAACCTTAAATCAATAAGAAATGATATGCAAAAAAATCACTGGTGAATGAATATATTTTTCAAATTATGAAGGCAAAGACAATGCTATTAGGGCATTTTTTTAAATTAAAAAGCTTATATTTAATTGTATAAAATTCCCTATTTGACACATACACACATATTTGTTTTTTAAATTTTCAAATCTTATATGTAGACTCTTCTTCGTTAAGCTTTCTACATGACCCCTGTAATAAGTTTTAGGTCGATGACTCCAAAATTAGATAATTTATGAGGCACCAGGCATTAAGATATCATGCACGCTTAATCACTCAAGTCATATATGCTACGAAGAAAAGAATAAGATTATCTTACAATATTTTATTTAATTCAATTTTTTTTTCGTTGAAGTTCAATAATAATAATCTTTATTTTAAGGGGAATATATAAGAGTTTAGGTCAACTAATTTACAAGTCATTCAATATTCAAAGTCAACCCATTATACAAATGATCGCCATCCCAAATCTTACACGTGCGGTCAGAACCCATTCACAAGAACTTAATATGTGCAGTGCAGATGATACATGCAATAATCTATACCAAGTACTGTAAATAAGTTCTAAATAAAGTTAATGAAAACTTTATTTACCATTCATTAATTATATTAATACTTGATTGAAAATAAACATGTCCAAAAAAATATCCTTTTTCTCTCTTTTTTTGTTTTTCATTTAAAGGAAAAAAAATGCAATAATAAAAAAATAGAGTACATGCATGTATATGTAAATACCAATTGAATAATGTAGATGCATGCACCTAAATGCCTAATCAATGAGGCACACAAGTGCTCTTACCATGAAGAGTAACCCGTGCAACACCACAATTCCCATAATCACTTTAACCTATTAGATCACTCTTTTTGACCTAAATCTTCTTAGAAGAAGATGTAATCTTAGTCAATTGAGTCATTATCTTGGTCAATTGATCCACTTGATTAGCTAAGGACCTAACAATGTATGAAGTGGTGTCCTGTGGCTTATGACATCTAGGTCTAATGTGATCTAACTCACCATAATTATGACATTTGGGAATGAATTTAAGAGCTACTCTAGGTTTAAAAATTTTGAGTATTATGTTGAGGAACCCTATTTTTACCTTATTATTCATACTCAATAGTTTGTGACATCTAGGTCTTATGTGTCTGAACTCTCCATAGTGGTAACAAGTGGGGATGAACCTAAGAGCAACTTTAGGTTTCAAGTTTTGTACCTTAGGCTCAATTGAGGCAAGTACAAACTTATTTTAGTAGATGAAGCGGTATGAGAACTTGTTTCATTATCATCTAAATCTCCCCTAGTCCCATCTATTCTGTTCAGACCCTATAATGTTATCAATATTTTAGATCCGCTAGAGAAGGACTGAAGTTGGACATTTGATTTTTCAAGATCATTTATAAGAGTTTCAACCTTAGTTTCTAAAGACTCTTTCTCAAGCCTTAATTCATTCAATTCTTTGGTAAACTCCTCATGTTTAATTACAAGACTCTTTTTTTTTTTTTTTAAATTCAAGCTTATTCAGTTTCTTAAAAACTGATTTATTAACCTTATGAAACCTTAGACTCTTCTTATACAGCTAGTCATAAGGCTCATGAATATCCATATTATCCTCATATTCTATTTAGACTATTTTTGGTTCAAGGATCGCAATTAAGCTTTGATACCAATTGTGAGTTTAAATTAGCTAGATCATACCCAAATGCAAAATTAAACAATTAAAAGTAACAAATCACTTATTAATTGATTTCTAGATGATTAAGTTAATTAATCCAATTTAATTAACCTTATGTTTCAATCATTTTATAACGATCAAAAGTAATAAATAAAGAATAAAGAACACTAGAAATTGATCGCAAACCCGCAAAGGATAAAAAAACTCTGGTTCCAAGCAAGTAAAATTTTCTATAGACAAATTGACTTACAATACCATCCAGACTCGACTAACGCTTACTCTGACCTACTTCCTATAATCATCATGGCCCTTTTAGACTACATACTCATGCACCAGCTCCCAACCTCCTGGAATTGTTCATTACTTGTGAATCACCAAGAACTCCATGTTCTTATCCTATCGGAATTCCGGTTTCCTTCCCTGATCTTCAGAAACTCTAACGGATACTTTGGAAGTGAGCGTTTCGATGTTTGATCATTAGATCTTTCTGTGATCTTGGGTTGAATATATAATGTTATGGATCGATCAACAAACTATGTGTTGGATGAACTTATGAATCAACAAAGAAGGGGTTGAATCAAGAGAATCATGGATGTGTGTTTGATCTTAAATAATGTGTTCTTTATAATGAAAGAATGATTCAACACACGTTTGGGACGATCTAAGCTTTGGTATATATAATAGATAGTGTTGTTTGCCATTCTTTTTGCATACTTAGTAATATATTTTCTCTCATTGAGGGCAATACATGTTTTAAATTTGGGGTGGGATGTTATCTTTGATCATGTGTGTTTTTAGTATTTTTACGTGTTATTGTGTGTTATATAGTAACAAAAATTGATTTTACTACTTTTGTGTGCTTGTGTGGATTGGATGGCTTTGTCGGCAATGATGTATATATTGAAATTATGTGTTAGACTAGAAATTCTGGAAATATTAAATGTTGGGATTGATTAATACTTGTTTATGTGAAACTTGATGTAAATTGTGAACGAGACTTGTATTTTACATCTTGAGTAAGTTCTTTGGTTCATATATTGAAATATGTTAAAAGTAGTGAACTTTAGTTATTAAAACCAAGAAAAGCCACTATTACATATATTCCCAAACCACTCTAGGCCAAATAGTCATCTGACTAAGGAGTCGTAGGCCAAAAGTTCTCTACAAATCGTTTAGAAAGCTTAAGGGATAGAAGTCGGCAATTTGATTCTTCTATGTGATTTTGAAGCTATTTTTGTATTGACACATAAATTTCAATCTTGAGACCAACAACATGTTATCTAACCAATTGTGGTTGGAGTTAGGAAAAAGTTTGTTTGTGGACAAACAAATATTCAAGTTTGGGATGTCTGATAAGTATACTTTGTACATTTATTTGGGATTTATATTAGAGTATTTATTGATTATTTTGATGATTATGATTTAATTTTATGTGTATTGTGTTTGTTAGGTACAAATCGACATAAATGACGGAACTGGAGAAAAACCGTGAAAAATGACTCAATTATAAGAGATTCAAAGTTCAGAGACTAAAGTGTAAATGCTCAAAAGTTGTGTCGGACCTCAAGATGAAGATAAGAGAGTGCTAAGGGTCAATTGGATTAGAAAAGAAGTCAAAAGGGTGAATCAATTTCCAATCGAAAAAGT
Organism: Fraxinus platypoda; assembly: GCA_903798405.1. Classification (NCBI taxonomy): domain Eukaryota; kingdom Viridiplantae; phylum Streptophyta; class Magnoliopsida; order Lamiales; family Oleaceae; genus Fraxinus; species Fraxinus platypoda. The sequence goes on along the minus strand of CAIGRT010219667.1, from coordinate 6,187 downwards.
TATGTTTCAGATTTTCAGCCTCAAATTGAGACTCATTTTTGGTATAGTACACTTTCAAATTGGAAAAATGATATTTCTAGAAGAACTATTGCCATTTTGAGTTAACTTTGCAATGCACTTTTAATCTGCTCAATCAAATATCGAGAAAAAAATTATGACAAAAATACGGATGACTACTCGGCACATAACAAGGATTGCGCCTAGTACAAATTTTCAAGTGCATAACTGACCCCCTCCTAGCACTGTCAGAAGCCAAAATGGGTTAAGAGGCGTGCGCCTCACTTACAACAAAGCATGCGTTTGGTTCACTCTAGGGAAATGATTTTTGTTTCCTTTTTATTGATCCGGCAATGTATGGAATGACATCTTTAGCATCTTATATAACCTAAATAAGGTCCAGAACGTGAAGAACCATTATTTTATCATTAAAGAGAGTCTAGCAAGCGTCGAAAAAGAATTCTACAACATGATTTGAAGTTCCAAAGCATATATTGAAGATTGAAGTGCAAGAAATCAAATTTTTGAGTTCTTCATCTATTTCTTTACTTCGGGTGATCTCTTTCATATCTTCTTGTATAATTTGAATATCATAATGCTTGGCGAAATTTCTTGTGTATTGGATGAACGATTAAACCTTTTTAATTATTTTTCTAATTCAAAACTTATCATATTTTAGTTATTTCTTATGTTTGTGATTAAATATGCATGAATTTTGTGTTATTCGATTGCTTAGCTATCAGTTAAATAACTTGTTGCTTATTGTAGTATTGAGAAACTCACAATAAGTAGAACACTGCATATTTGACACAAGCACACTAGGTATTAGAAATAATATTCAGCGCTTGTGCAATCTATAGTGATAATCATGTGTTTGAATGCTTTCTTTACATATATATTCGAATTAGGAATAGAGTCGGGTTATGCTATTAATATGCTTAATATATCTTGAAAAAAGAATATTATATATTAATAGATTATCGATTGTCATAAACATTTGAATAATTCTAACTTACTTAAGACGAGAATTGGAAATAGAAATCAATAGGTTGATTGTGAAATCTAATACATTTATCTTGTTATTTGATAAAATCAATCTTTTACATTATTCGTATCTTAATTTAGGATAATCACAAACATCAAATCTCTTTTGCATTACCAACATCTAATTTGATAGAAACCAATAAACTATAGTTAGCAATTATTCCTCGTGAGACGATAACTGAACTCATCAATTCTATTATTTGTTAACGATTTCGTATGTTTGCGGATTTTGTTTGAACAATATCCAGCAAGCAATTTAAACGGATGACTTAAAGGAAAATAGAAAAAAAGTATATCTACTTTTCCCATTAACTTTTGAATTTTATAGGTTATAGGTTAGGATATTGAGATTGAGTTTTACAAAAAAAGGAAAAAACATATACTAATCTTAAAATTGAGTAATGCTAATTGTACATTATTGTGTATAGATTTAATAATGTGGATTATTATAGTTTTCTTTTCTTTTTATTTGTTTTTTCCTCTTTCTCTCACTTCGATGTCATCAATATGTACACAATGATGTACAAATAACATTACTCCTTAAAAATTGATTTAAGTATTTATGCCATTTTAGATACGACTATTTTAGTTAATAACAAAAGTACTTAAAACTAAAAAAATTTATGGTGTATATCCAACAACTCATAAACTAATAGAAGTTCAACAAAGTTTTAATTCTTTAGATAACAAAGGTATTATGATAAATAAATCATTAGTTTCGTAATTATATTAGAAGTTGACTATCAAGTAAATTTATTGAAGTATAAATTGATCTAATAAATAATATATCTTGAATAAAACGAGTAATTTTTTTAAAAGAAATGGGCAATGTATGAGTTTGATTTCAAAAGATTTTTAACTATCGAAATCAAACTTCCAAATCGTTTGGTTCAATTTTGGAATGGTCGAAACTTAAATCATGTGAACCCAAATAAACTGTTTAAATCAGCTATTTGACGGGTTGACGATTTTTTTTTTCATCCCTAGAAGATGACGTGAAATATTTCCTCAATCTCCTATTATCTACAGTAGAAGAGAAGTATCACGGTTTTTTTTTTTGTTATGTAAACTCTACACGGGAGGATCTTGAGGCTCAGCACGTGCAGTGTCAGCCCTATGCCGTCCCGTGAAGGCTATAAACTTAACCAAAGTCTACGTTTTTATAATTTACTTGTATAAAAGATGTTATATTTTCATTGGACTCCACATTTTCACAGTTTATTTCTAAGTCACTTTGGCGACCGAATTCGGTAGGATGAAGTTCAACCATGCTTGGTTACCATCTTGGATTACGCCTTTCTTAACAAAATGTTACGTGACATTTCGTCATTTGACTGTTTAAACAAAAAACAGTTTTTGCAGTCAATGATTTTTTGACAACACCTCATATGTCAACAAAAGGGGTAAAAAAAGGATGTATAAATGATATAATTCGATGAATAAATCTATATGTACATAATTATTGTACATAATGGATTACATAGGCCCATGTGGAAGAAATCCGGCCGTGGATGTGAAGTGTGAAAAAGTCAAAAATTGTAGACTACCGATGAATGCGCGCCATATGTCAATTATGTAATATATTATGTAAATGATTATGTACTTGTAGCATGGTCCTAATTCGATAAAGTTTCCTCTAGGTTGGTAAAATTCATTTTCACACCTGTCTCCCTAACATATATCTCAAACTTTGGATCTATATTGTAAGAAGGTTCTCCTAATCAAATACTTACTTTGATGGATATTTTTTCTAATACTCCAAATATAAAATAAAGACCAAAAAATAATGGACAAAGGGTCCATTGTCCATTTGGATTAAAAAGTTGCTTTTGGACTCGTTTGACTAATTTTATGAAAGTTCTGCTTCAAGTTAAAAAAAAATTTAGAGGAAGCTGGTCTAATATGACTTCCTCTAAAATCATTTTCGGAATGTGAAATTCTTTCAAAAGTTAGTTTACAAATAAAAATTAATGTATTTTTTTCTACAAAAGCAAAAGTAAAAGAAAAAGTCATATCAAAACACATCTCCCTCCTTACCTTTTTCTATTGCAAATGTTATTATGCCTTTCTTCAACCTTTTTTTCCCATATACGAATACAGTAACTTTTCACTAACCCTAACTGATATAGGTAGTATCCCAATGGAAGCTATGCTAAACTCCCCACCCCCCAACCGTAGAGGGGTAAGTAATCCAGCAATTTCGGCTGTGTATATAACTTACTAATTGTAACTACAAATAGAATGGAATGGTATAATTTTATTGGCCGCCAGCCGTTCACTAAATCTCAGCTAAATTTGGCTGTGATCTTTTGTTTGTTCGTGTCTTCTGATGAAACTTGCTCTCTTTTTGGAATAAAATGGGCAAGAAAATCTTGGTTCCTGAATTATCCTTTTCTCTGTAATCTTAGATGTTTGTAACTTTGTACCGTTTGAATTATTATTTGAGTTTTTCTTGAATGAATTTAGCTGTTACCGATACTGCAACAAATTATGAACCATCATTGCATTTAGAAAGAGAAATTTAGTCAAAGAAATAAATAGAAACTAAGGATAAGAATATTTGAGTAATAATTATTTGAACCATTTTCTTGATTGTTATCTCCAGGAAGTCAAGCAATTGTCTAAAGGAAGATAAACTCATTTCACTTCCAAAAGTTGATTTTACTAATGGAATATTTCACTTGACAGCTATTTTGAGTTAAAGGTAATTCTGTATTGAAATTAGGTTAAATTAGGAGAGTTGTTCTATATATATAATAAATGGCAATGATTAATTTATGAAATAGACATCACTATTGGACATTGTGAAATAATAATGTGAAAGACAATTAACCTAATATTCGTACTATATTGATAAATTTTCAATATAGCACCTATTAGAGTGAGGCGTAAAACTTCTTATCTTCATCTGTGTTAAAGTGAAAATCTATCGCCATAAAATGGGTATCTCTATCACATTGAGGGCAAACTATTACAAATTAGAAAGTGTAATTCACTTCTTATTATATTAGTTTGAAAGGGGGATTAGAGCTTAATTCACAAGCCATCTTTTTTTTTTAATAAAAATAAATCCTGTTCAATTATTTCCCGTGGTTATCTCTTCCTACTATCGAAACATATCCTAGTTTCAATGCTACGCTGGAAAGGAAAGGCGTCAATTGCTAGTATTATTCATGTGGACCAATCCACTGAACATGTACAAAAAGCCATGCTCCAAACCTGCCTGATCATGTTAAATGTTTGATGATAAAAAATATGAGAAACGTGTGCGTTGAATCAAAAAATGTACTATGCAAACCTCGTTCATCCTCGACGAAGCGAAAGCAATAAGCAAAGGATGCAAGAGCATAAAAGGCTCACACCAAATAGGTGAACATCTCCTCGTCTAGGACAGAAGACAAATGTTTAGCACGTGATTTCAGAATTAATACCGCCAGCTATTATTCCCCATGACCAGATTACTCCCAAAGCCTTGGAGGGAAATCTATAAATATCCCCACTTTTAAAGTGGAAGGGGATATAACTCAAATATCTCCCTTCAAACAGACATTTTCCCTTTTACTCCAAATTTGAGCATCGATCCTAGTGAGTTTAGAAGGTAAAGATCCTGGATAGATGAGATGATTTGTTGATCTCATTTCTATTGTCAATAAATTACCCCCATCTATATGAATCTTTGAACAAAGTTAACCACAAAAACCTACGCTCCAGTTGAGAAATACTTGAAATCTAAGAAATTAGCCAAGCAAAAGAAAGTCAGTCATTAGCTGGAGCACCAGAGCATGAGAATCGAAAGATTCCAGCCCAAAGGTCAATTCAGCTGTAGAGGCTATCAAGAAGATGATTGAGGATCATTAACCGTTGATGGCAGAGCATATTGCTCTATGCGCAAAGATACGAAGCCTGAAAAGTAGGCATACTGGAAAAGGTAAGTGTATAGGTAATATGTAATCATTGACCTCTCCAACTAAATCTATAGAGTTTAGAATCGAAGATGAAGTAGTCGTAATTCAGGCCGTAATAGCGGGAAAATGCTTTCACCGTATATGCCTACACAATAAAAGTAAGGAAAACATTATATACTATGAAGTATTTGATCGAATGTAAAAGTACAAACCTTAGATCTCTATGTCGGAGGCTCACCAGCTCACTAGAGGAGAACCGATCCTTCGCAGACAGGCCACTCTGTTAGTGAGGATACGAGAGGCATCCCAGGCATGCTAAGGGCATATGAATTTCAACATTGTCAAGGAAAAATCAACATATGACGGAATCCTTGGATGGCTTGCAATGAAACAAGCAAACATAATCATCTCCCTCCATAAATCGTATGTGAGGTATTCAACAAATAAGGGTGAATCCTTAAGTAAAATCATGGAATCATGTAAATAATAAAAAAGGAGACGTGCGATCTCCTAAATATATTGTTGCCATAATTGAAACAAGCAATCCCGGTGATACACTAGAGATTGATGACTCTATCGACCCCCACATAACTGACTATATGTTAGAGGCAGCCACGGTTCAAGAAATAGAAATCTTTTTTGTGAGCTCAAAAGACACTATCAAAGCTCTAAAAATTGGTAATAAGTTGAGTAAACCTATGAAAGAATTGCAAAAAAATTTCTTAGCTATGAACCTAGATGTATCCACTTGGAAACATACAAATGGCGAGAATAGATCCCATGGTGGCCTGTCTCACCCTAAAACTCGATCCAAAGATCAAGCGTAAAGTATAAAGGAGTCAACCAATGAGCACTGAAAAGTATGAGGCATTGAAAAGTGAAATAGATAAGCCGTTGTTAGAAAATAACTTTATTCGTGAAGCTCAATACCCAGTATGGGTATGTAATCTAGTCTAGTAACAAAGAGCAATAGAAAATGGTGAACATGTCAAGATTTCACAGACTTGAATAAAGTTCGTCCTAACAATAGCTTACCGATTCCTAGAATCGATTTGCTGGTGGATGCAACCGTGGGACACGAAATGTTAAGCTTCATAGATGTGTTGATATGATCCGGGACATGTAATACATAAAAGATATGGGTTTCCTTTTTCACGGGTTTCCTTATTTCATTAGAATTCTATTTTTTATCGCAATTTTTTGTAATCCTAGCAAGTTATTTCTGGTCCAACTAGGGTTTT
>CAIGRT010219650.1:0-14739 GCA_903798405.1 Fraxinus platypoda | reverse complement strand
GGGGGGGGGGGGGGGGGGGGGGGGGGGGGGGGGGGGGGGGGGGGGGGGGGGGGGGACACTATCTGTGTAGGTTTGGTAGTTTTTGCCAAATTGAATTATTTTTTTGTCGATAGATGTAAAGAAAATTGTACAAATTATATTGGAACCTCAACGAGCTAGGTTCAGTTCATATTTCAAATTTATAATTATGGTTCCAATTTAATGCAATTCATATAACTTATGACATATCAAGTAGGAAGTTCAGATATTACAAAATAATATTAAGATAAATGAATTCAGTCATGTTTTGAATGGTTCGAATGGTATTTGACAGAAAAAATCCAATCCTATGCCTTACGTTGTCAATCTCACCAAGTAATCACATTATTCTTCACCTTATTAATTTATAAGTTTTTAGTCAACGTCTTGTAATTAAATCGCTGAAAAAGGACTTTTGATATTTTTATACGTAAATAATTCTTGACAATTTATCTGCCCATTTAAAATGTGTAACATGTAACCAAGTCAGCCGTCATAGTTTACTTCGAAGTCATACGAAAAATAAGTAAAAGGTGGCTTGAATGAGTTCACATCTGCACTGCTTTCCTTTTTTGACTATTTAATAAAACACGTTCTCCATTAAATTGACACCTTTACGAAAATATATTAAGCATCGATGACGTATCATATAAATTCATTTGTAAATTTTAAACGTAATTCAAATGTTGAGTCCCGTCATAAATTTATCCATTAATAAATTTATATGACACGTCATCGTTTTAAATTTGTAGTTAATTATTTTTTTTATTCTTCACGGGGCGGGTTCGGGGCACTTCGGGGCGAGGCAACCCCTCCCCTCCCCGTCCCGCCCCGCCCCACCAACCCGTCGGGGTGGGTTTTTTTCGCCCCATTAGGGGCGGGGCAGCGTCGGGGCAGGGCGGGGTGGGTTTTTTTGCCATCACTAAGCACCTGTAACGTGTCACATAAATCAATTGATGAATAAATTTATGGTGTGTCTCAACATTTGAATTAAATTAAAAATTCATCAATAAATTTATATGACACGTCATCGGTACTTAACATGAAATGAGCACCGATACTCATTATATCAATTCTGTCAAAACAATTATCTACATTCAATAGTTATCTAACTTAGTATACATTTATTATAATGTGAATTGAAAAGTGGATCACTTAAAACTTTTGGTCCCTATCATGTCATGCATTGTCTACTTAGCTGAATTTTTAGTTCAATACTGGTAGGAAACCGTCGAGGGTTTCTACATTTACAGCCATTCATATTAAGTTGACCAAATATAAAAGAGAACCTTTTTCTTGTTATTAATTTAGTCAAAAATGACATTCCATAGTGGCAATAGTCTAAAAATAATGGCATTATTTAAGAAATAAATATATATAGTTAAAATTATAAATACACAGAAATAAGTGATAAATAAATGAGTAATACTTGTGGATCATTCGATATTTGTAGATAAAAAGTGACTTGAATATTTGTAAAAAAATCATAAACATGAGCCAATGAAGTCATGCTCGTATCCAAATGGGAACCTATGTGCCTATTTATGAAATGTTAAGGTTCTATGTGCCTCGAAAAATTAAATAGGGATCTAAGTTCTATCTTTTATAAAGATTGAGGACCATGATTGTGAATTTCAGTAATAATAATTCACCACTGAATAAACAGCTACTGATTAGTAGGGGATTGAAGTCGATGGGTCATAACTAGGGCTATCAATGGATCAGATATAAATCGGTAATCCAACGAATATTTGATTGTTAAATCTATATCCGATTTGATATGTTGTCGAAAATCCAATCCAATTCGAAATATTTTAGAAATAGGGGATTCTCAATCTCAATACAAAATTTATTCTGATATATATTAATATTATATAGGAATTTGATAGGTTTGATTTTCTTCATTAGAAGTCAAAAAGTATAATATAAGTTTAAAAATGAGAATGTTTATGCGATAATATATAAAAATATATTACACTATCCATATTTGCTCCATTTAGTTAATGAATTATTGGATACGAATCTTGATCGGATTATCAGATTGAGACCCTAAATCCATCTCCCATTAATTTCATCGGATACGAATCAAAATCTAATACATTGACAGCCCTAGTCATACCTATACATCGTAATTAAATTTTCGAACTTTGAGTTCGATCAGTGTAGTTTCAATATACGTAAACCATGTAGAGATCCGCACCTATCAATTGACTAAAAAAAAATAATAATAAACTTTTAAATGTTGGAAAATTTGCTCTTATAGTTCTTATTTTATTGTCCTAGTAGTAAATTAGACTCGATTTTTAAAAGTTTCTCAGTCAAAATACTCAAGGTCTCTACCATCATAAAACCCTTGTGATATACATGTACCTTCTATAGTTTGAGCTAGGGTTAAATTCATCAATGACCACCCAAATTCATCCACAATGTCACATTGATCACCCAATTTGATTTTGTTTCGCCATGACTATCCAATTTCATACTTAGAGTAATATTGGCTACCCAATTTGATTTTGTTTCACCAGGCCACCCAACTTTATAATTAGTTTCAGTTAAGTCATTCGATAACTTTATTTAACATCAAATTGGATGGCTGATGTGACACAAAGTATAAAATTTGGTGACCATGATGAAACAAAATAAAATTGGGTAGCCAATGTGACATTAAATATAAAGTTTGGTGGTCATCGATGGATTAAACCCTTTGAGCTAACATTCTTATAGTAGATTTTCTTTTAACGAAGTGGACCGACCGAATATGTTGAAAAATAATTTGGTGTCACACCTAAACATATAGTTCAGGAAAACTTGAACCAACCAAAATCAAAATATTACTATAATATGTACTAGAATTAAATTTAAGTTTTGTCAAATGCTACGAGAAAGTGAAGTTTATTGCATAATTAAGATTTTTTTAATAGTTTTCTCTTTTGCAATAAATTATAAGAAACAAAATAACAGTCAAAATATGATGCAAATTACTTAGAATTTATTATGAATACATTACTCTTGAATTTCCCTTAGGCCCATCATTTTGACTAATGGAGCTCACCTACATAGTCTTCGCCCATAAAGCAAAAATAATTAAGAATTTGATGCATAAAATTAATTATTTTTAAAATTGAAATCATTTTAAAGCAGTAAATAATTTTTTTTTGCTGAAGTATTCATATATGCACTATATCATTTGTCAGTTTAAAATACAATTAACTTTTTCATCCAATCATTTTCTTACACATCATATTATGTAATCCATTATAATTTTTTTATGTACAAGTAGCAAAATCGTTAATAAAAATAGGCACGTTGGATGCATAAATTGTAAACATCCCATCACTTCACTTCTACTTTACGCTTAATGATGAACGATCTTGTCGAGCACGAGCTTCTATTGATTTCTCAAAATATCGATCTATCCATCGCCAAATCCGTGCAGGGTAGAAATTTGTCGCTTGCACCATGCATATTGGATTAAAATAAAGTTATAGTTCTTAGTTTATATAACTTAAAAGAAAGTTTAGTACATTGAAATAAATTAGAAAATTAAGATTAAAGAAGAGCTACCTACAATAACTTAGTCAATTATGATATATAATATTATTTAATTTAAAGTATAAAATATGTAATAAAATTATATCATCTAACTCGCCTACCATAAGAGAGCAAAAAAATTACTTACTGTGCAAAACATTATTCTTTGAACCATTGGTGATCGTAATGCGGTCAACTTATGCCGTCTATTGAACAGAAGTCCAAATTGCACCTTCCTAGTAAAGTCAACATAAACTTTTCATCAAAAAAAAAAAAAAATAAAAAAAAAAAAAAGAGGAGAGAGAGAGAGAGAGAGTCCCACTCCAAACAAGTTAAAATATAGAATGATTTTTTTGAACATAGATAGATACAGATATGAGAATGAGAATCTCTTTGAACTTTTCAATAATGGAAACAAGGGTTTGGTAGAGTCCCACCCCAAATTATGAATATATTTTGTAGTTGATAAGAATTGTCCATTTAGGAGAATATTAGGATAGAGTTGTAAGGAAGACGTTTTAACGAAAAAGATTACTCATTACGAATCTTCAAGTACTCAGAAATGAAAAACGACGTAATAATCGTTTAAATATTTCATTAAATAAAAATAAACATAGATCTAGAGATTTCCGAATACGAAATCTTAATAAACAATAATAATATTCCGCGTGTTCATATTATACAGTTAAATATTTATCATAAAATTAAATTTTTTTAAAAAATTTTTACGAAATGACAAATCTAACATGTATGTTCGGAGCTTCTGAAGGCAATAGGTATATAAATTTGTCCCGTCTCATAGTTAAAAAGTTAATTATAAACATATTCGAACGTTGAGTTTATAATGAATTGATTTTTACTACTTTGATTACCTTCTTCAGCTCGACATAATGACAAAATCTCTTGAAGACAATATAAATTATGGCCAAAATGGTAAAACTTTAATATTTCTTATTTTCTTTAATTTCTTTAATTATCTTTTTGTTATTAATAACATTAAATAGCTTTTTAAATTAGGTTGGCTTGAAATTGGTGAAAGTTTTGTAGTCAAAATTGGAGGTCAATTTTATGCTCCCCCTCCTAACTTGACTTTTTATAAATATTCTATTAAGGGCCCCACACCTAATCCTGACCAATTAGGTAGTTTAAAAATAATGGTAAAACCAAAAAATATTATTAATCTCCACTATTATGAAAAATGCAAACGCGAAATATGATACAAGAACTCGACTACTATTCTTAAATTAAAACATGGACCACCATATATCTATTTAAATCCTTAAGAAATAATGATAAGTGATAAACCTAATATGAATTATTTTATTGTCATAACCTATTCTCAAAATTTAAGCACAAATAAACACGATAAATAACAACTCGGTCAAGTCACTAGTGAAATTGAGTAGCGCCTTTTTTTTTTCTTTACCGAATGATCCATTTTCTTCGTCTTTCACTAGTTAGTATTCATTAATTGTTTCCATGTGGTACACACCCAATAAGTGATTGCGAAATGTACCTAATCGATTGTCTACCATAACACACTGAAACATGCCGAAATTGAAAAATTAAAATCCAATACAATTAGCATTAATTTAATTTTAATTATTTGGTAAGCGTTTCTTTCGTATACTCATTTTCAACCATGTATTCTTAAAAAAAAAAAAAAAAATTCATTTCACATGTTTTTATAACTTCTCAACTTTTTAGTCACACGTTAAAAAAAATACTTTTCAAATTCACCCCTCACATTTTTTTATCAAACGATGGCTTAAAATTCTTGTTTGATGGTAAAAGGATTTTTTCTTTGGGGTGGGTGGGGAGAGTGGCTTAATTTTCTTGGCCATCTCCTCTGGACGCTGAAATGGAATCTCAAATCTTGCATTGCTTCCTATAAATTACACAACTCAACTGGAACACAATAACACGTGACAGCCATTCATCATTCTTTGGCATGCTCTTTATCCCTCTCTGCGAATTTCCTGGATTCCACTCCCCTCTTTTCTCGCTCTAACTCTATTCACTAGTTTTAATCACACAAACCCAAAAAACACTGATTATTTCATTTCCTTTGTACAACCTTTTTATTTTTCGATCTGCTCATTTGTTTTTGTTCCTAGGAATCCCTTTTTTGTTTTTGCTAAGGTAAGAAAGGAGAAATGGGTTCACTGCCAAAAAATGTTGGAATTCTCGCCATGGAAATTTACTTCCCTCCAACTTGCATCCAGCAGGTAAATTCTTGTTTTACACATTTAAAACACTGATATAAGTGTTTGCATGCACAAACCAGATATAGTTTCTATTCTCGATTCTTTTTTTTTTTCCCCTGGGTCTTGGGCAAATTTTGGATTTAATATTTCGATTTATGGAAAATTGTTCAATCTGTGTACATAATTTTCAGGATCTTGTGCATTTTTAGTTTCAAGGTTTCATATTTTAGCTTCATTTAGCTTCTTTTTTTTTTTTTTTTCAATTTATTGATTTATTTTTAGAAGGGGGGAAAAGATCTTGCTGCCTTTTAATGATTTATTGGTGATATGGGTAGCTGTTTTATTTGAAAACATTTCTTCATATGGTTTTGATTAAGAATATGTAATGCTTAAGATTCCTGTTAATACAAGTATTACTATTGCANTTTGATTAAGAATATGTAATGCTTAAGATTCCTGTTAATACAAGTATTACTATTGCATTTGTACTTAAAATAGGTATGCTGATTTTATTTTTATTTTCTTTAAAAAAAAAAAAAAATCTGTGCTACAGGAAGTGTTGGAGGCTCATGATGGAGCAAGCAAAGGGAAATACACAATTGGGCTTGGGCAAGACTGCATGGCATTTTGTGATGAAGTAGAAGATGTCATTTCAATGAGGTAATCATTCTAAATGAGATTATTATAATTTTGCTCTTAATATGGCATCTAGTTTTAATAATAGTAGATTGGTTTTTGCTTTCGTTAATTTCATTGGACAATTATTACTTGTGCTCAATTGATACAACATTCTTACTATTAAACAACTTATTAGAAGTATGAGATAACAAATATGAACTGTCGCAAAATCTCCCGTCATTTGGTGTTAAGTCTGTTATAATTGTTGGATTTTTAAGTTTTACTGCCTGAAATTTATTGTGTAAGTTGACTGTTAAATTCAATTTGAAATCTTCTTGTTCTAAAAGGAGACAACTTAATTATGAAGTGAGGCCTTTTTACAGTTCAGAAAAATAAGGATCACAGAAGCTGATTTAATTTTTTCCTGGAATTTTCTACCAGTCTTATATCAGATTGATGATCTATTGTACTTTATACAACATCTTCATTTTACATACCAGTGCATATATGGACTGCTTTTCAGTTTTTGCAAGTATTGCTATATTGAAATATCCTTTCAAAACAAGATTTTGAAACAGAGAGGCGTAAAGAAATATTAAAGTGTTTCACATGATATGGAGTTCTGTTTTCAGAAATGGGCTGGCAAGCTTCATGAGCTCCTTGAATGCAAAATTCTGCCGTTTTAATTTTTTACGGTTGCAGTCCTAGACTCCTCTTATAAAAGAAATTTCAAAAAGAAGTTTTGATTCATATGTTTTTGATCCTTAGACCAATGTTTTTTTAATATGTATCCTAGCATTGGTTAACTCTTTGATCTTCAGTATGACAGCTGTCACTTCACTTCTTGAGAAGTACGGGGTAGACCCAAAACAAATTGGTCGTCTGGAAGTTGGAAGTGAGACTGTGCTAGACAAGAGCAAATCCATCAAGACATTCTTGATGCCAATCTTTGAGGTATTTAGTCTAGCTTTTTCGAAACTGGTACATAGTTTGTTCGCTGTTTTGTGGTTGACCATGAGTCATGGAAACATGTCCTTTGTAGCATGGATGATCGAATATGAGTAGTGTTTGCTTTTAGAAGCTTGTTTCACACCAATCATGTTATAGCAAACGCTTAATTTATGGGAAATAGATAAAGCTAACTTAAGCAGAGTGCGCTTACAACACTTTTCAAGTATAAAATCATGCGTTGTGTGCTTTGTGTCTGTCAGAATGACAAAAGAGTTCCTTGATGAGTATGAGAACTTGTTTGACTAAGCTTAATAAAAGGTAAAAAGTTTCTTTTTAATGAAATCATTTGTCAGTTGTAGTATATTTTTCTAAAGATTTAGTGCCTCGAGGACAATATTGTTTCAAGGGGAATAGAATGTAATGACTGGAACGATGTTGAAATATATTGCGAAAGAAATCAAGTTTGGTATTTATGATGGTTATCGTTAGATGGCATATATATTGTTAGGCTTTATCATATTGATTATATTCAAATTAGCTATTATTAGGATAGTCAAATTAGGTCTATTATAGTTTCCAAACATGTTTAAAATTTAAGTAGGAAAAAGTTACTTATTTTAAATGTATTCTGAGCTTAACGTTCTTATTTCTAAATTTGAGCAATAAAAATTATTTTTCCAAAACTAACTAACTTACTTATATGAGTATAATTTTTAAGCTTAGCCAAGCATGCTCATCGTGAGACCTGTTATAGAACTCCATATGTGTGAGCACAGATATCTGCAGGATTTTTCTGATGTCGCCATCTTTCTTAGCTGATTTATTATACTTGATTTGTCTTAACATATATTTATCCTATTCTTTCTCAATGTTAAACAACCAGAAACATGGAAATACTGACATAGAAGGTGTTGACTCAACAAACGCATGCTACGGGGGAACTGCAGCATTATTCAACTGCGTCAACTGGGTAGAAAGTAATTCGTGGGACGGACGCTATGGACTTGTAGTCTGCACAGATAGTGCGGTATGACCATCATACTTTTTATTATTCCTTGATTAACTACTTGGCAAACTAGAGTCGAACAGTCTTTTCTCTCTTCCGAAAAGCTGGCATCCTGTTTACATTGTGTTTTTTTAGTTAAAATTTATTGTTTTAAATTCTTGATTTAGGTTTCATTTGTAGTCCTCTTCTTCTCTGCTGGACAAAAGATATTTCCTTGCCTGTAGAATATACTAGTAAATTTAAATTGACTATTCCCATGTTTGCAATGGTTTGGACAATATTGGGCTATATTAACTGAAAAAAATAAGCAAAAATATTTTCCATTATACTGCATAGTCCTATCTAGTGTTGCATAGCGAACATGGCCTATGCGTCATTGTGTTTGTATTCGATTCCCTTACCAGCAAGATTCTTTTAATAGGTCTACGCAGAAGGACCAGCTAGGCCAACTGGAGGAGCTGCTGCTATTGCCATGTTAATAGGGCCTAATGCTCCTATTGTATTTGAAAGCAAGCTCAGAGCAAGTCATATGGCTCATGTCTATGATTTTTACAAGCCGAATCTTGCCAGTGAATATCCAGTAATCCTCCGTTTAACCCCTTCTGCTTTCATCTATTTTCATGTTTCACACGTGAATAACTTGTGATTGGTCTTTCAGATTTTTTGTACTACTACTTCAAATTTACTTCTTTGTATTCCAATTCTTTTTGGGTCTCATATGATCGGAACTGTTCTTGTAGGTTGTTGATGGCAAGCTTTCTCAGACTTGTTATCTCATGGCTCTCGATTCTTGTTACAATAGCTTCTGTTCCAAGTAAACTCCTGCTGAAACACTGATTTGTCTCTCTATTTAATCCTTCGGGTTCCTGTTTCCAGGTTTCTAAACATGTTGTATGTAATAGGTATGAAAAATTGGAGGGCGGGCAGTTTTCAGTTGCTGATGCTGACTACTTTGTATTTCATTCTCCTTATAACAAGGTAATTAGTGGGAACAGGGGTGCATTATTGATGTCAGATGAAGTCATTTTCGTACTTGTTTGTGTTTAAAATAATTGATCTATTGAAATAAATTTATGCTAACATCTTACTTTGGATGCAGCTTGTACAAAAGAGCTTTGCTCGTCTATTGTTCAATGATTTTTCGAGAAACGCCAGGTAGATACTCTCTTTATCTTAGAGAAGCCCTAGTATTTTCATGGTTTATTTGACATAAAGGATTGGATAGCACTCGACAATATTAAAGAAGTAAAACAAGCTAAAATCTTGTTCTTTATATTGTCGAATTGTGTCCTTGCATACAAACATGCACTTATTATGCTTCTGGTGAGTAATCATTTCTTCTTTTATATTTTCCTAGTTCCATTGATGAGGCTGCTAAAGAAAAGCTGGCCCCTTTCTCATCTTTAACTATCGATGAAAGCTACCAAAGTCGTGATCTTGAGAAGGTATTAATCTCTTAAAGTGCTTTTCTTTCATTATCATCCTATTTTGATATTCACTTGGGTGGTTAGTAACTCGAGTTAAACATTTATTTTTTAAAATTATCCATGCCACTGTAAGAACATCTTTGAGCTGACTTTAATGGATCTACAGGCATCCCAGCAAGTCGCGAAGGTATTTTACGATGCAAAGGTGCAGCCATCGACTCTAATACCAAAGCAAGTTGGGAACATGTACACTGCATCAATGTATGCTGCATTTGCATCCCTCCTCCACAATAAAAGTAGCACACTGGTAAAGCTCTGAACTTTACTCGTTTGAATGTTCGGCTTAATCACTTTCGGTAAATAGCAAATGTTACTAGTTTTTAATACAATTGCTTTCTTCAGGCTGGACAGAGGGTGATATTGTTCTCCTATGGCAGTGGTTTGTCTGCGACAATGTTTTCACTCCGTCTCAACGAGGCTCAACATCCGTTTAGCCTGTCAAACATTAAAACTGTCATGAACGTTTCAGAGAAATTGAAGTCAAGGAATGAGGTATGCCATTCTTTGTTCAATTAACTTCACCCGATGGTTGGATTCTACTGTCACGACTGTGAATTAAAGTACTTGTAACTGGATTCGAGGAGCATGTTTGGCTAAGCTTAAAAAGTTAATTAAGTAATTTACTCATAATTTTTAAAACAAGTCGTTTTTTATTGGTGACAGTTGAAAATATGTAACTTATTTTGACAGTGGGTAAGAGTGACTTTTTCAAAAAAGTAATCCAAACATGCTTTCCATTTGTGGTAGACAGACCCATGATAAACAATCTTTTCTGCAGTTCCCTCCAGAAAAATTTGTCAAAACAATGAAGTTGATGGAGCATAGGTACGGAGCAAAGGACTTCGTCACGAGCAAGGACTGTAGCCTTCTTGCTCCCGGCACATACTATCTGACAGAAGTCGACTCCATGTATCGAAGATTCTATGCTAAGAAAGGTTACGAGAATGGCACAATAGCCAATGGTCACTAAAGATGCCATGAAATCGGCTTGAGTTTAGCAGTTGTAGCACAGAAGAATAACTGTGTTTCCATATTTGTTTGATATTTATATCTAGTTTCTGTTGTAATTGTTGTTCAAAATTAATAAATTCGAAATTGGAATGAAAAATGAAATTGGTAGCCAGAACATAGATCAAAGGGTAAAGGTCGCATACACCCGTGCAGGGATTCCAGCCACAGCATTTGTTTCTTCTATGCGTTCGCATAGAAAGAAAAAAGAGTTGTCGGACAGAATTTCTGTTTGAATATTTTCGTGGTTTTTGATGAAAAGTTGCGAACTTTTCATAGATTTTTGGCGTCATTTCGTATGTGTTTGTTGAGACTTATTTATAGATGTTTTATAATCAACACAAGAAATAATTGGAACATTATTGAAATCAACATTGAGATAAAATCCTCATTCCAAATCAAAGAATTTAGATTCTTCTTTCATATTCAAAACCCCTTTGTGTTCTTAAGTTTTGGTAGAAAACACAAGTGCTTAAGTGTTTTTTCTATTACAATGCTTGATAAATTCTATAAACCATTTGTCAAGAAACCATTTAAGCACCAAATTCATCGAGAGGGGGCAAATATCGTTTGAAGACAATGATATTGCATTTGAGCCTTATTGATTCTTATTTGAAATTGTTGATCACTTGTTTCCGGTTCTTTGAAGTTCTTCATCACTTGTTTTCTGATTTTTCTCCAACCTATTCACGTGGAAGTGATTGCATTGTTTGATCTCTTCTCCAACCCCTTGTGTGGAAGAGTGATGATTTTCCCAACAATTTCAAACGATAAGTCTACGATGGAGAATGGAATCACCAAGGCTTGAATCAAGTAATGAAATCCGGTAAATCATTGATTTGTCTTCTCAACAATTTCGGTAAGTCGAATTCTATTTTCGATTTCATGAGTATAAGTAGTACATATTGATATAA
This sequence comes from Fraxinus platypoda, assembly GCA_903798405.1. Classification (NCBI taxonomy): domain Eukaryota; kingdom Viridiplantae; phylum Streptophyta; class Magnoliopsida; order Lamiales; family Oleaceae; genus Fraxinus; species Fraxinus platypoda. The sequence continues at coordinate 2,999 of CAIGRT010219650.1, read as the reverse complement.
TATGCACATTATCGGTATGACATCTCCAATAATCTTTAGATAGATTTTTTATTCGCATGACATGTTCTGTTGAAAATAAGTCAGTATGCGAGTGAATTAAGTACAAAGGGTCAAGTTCAGACAAATTACCGTAGCCATGATTTTGTAAAGATTTTCATTGCTTATTATGCCTTTAAAGAAACGTGGTGGCTGATGTTGAATTCTATGATCACCATAAACTATTGTGGCTGATTGGTTAAAAATGGTGGCTAATTTGTTGATTATGGCAGTGGGTAGGAAAGAAGAAAAATAACATTTTAATGTTTAGATTCTTTAATGCATAAATGGTACTCACTATATCACAGGAAGATGGGTATTACCGTATCAGACGGCGAAAACCCCTATCTTCATGAATTGCCAACCTTGGATATATTGACGTGGATGTTTTTTTATAGGTTAAAAAAATTGTAATTGTCAACAATTGCACACTTTCATTTTTAAATGAGTTAGTTATGTTTGTGATCAACTTTTACGACACCGTTTCATGTCATTTCAATTGAAAAAGTTGTGTTCGCTTATAAATTGAAAATAAGGGCATGAGTATACATCATCATACATATGTTTTGTACATATCAAAGTGAATGGATATGATTGGACTTTTATTATAAGTTGTATTCATTCAAATAGAAATGTCGTGCATGTAAATAAGTGTTTACATGATGAAATGATGAAAAAAGGTGCATATTTAATAAATAAGTTTGCTATGAACAAATTGAATTATGGAAAAGTGCATCCTTTGAAATTTAATAGTTTAAAACTTTGTGACTTTAAATATGTGTTTTGGCTCATTTGAAAATTTGAAGTATGTATATTGTGATATAATTGCATGTTCAGAATTATGAATTTATTTTCATTTGTTCATAATTCATTTTTATGAACCGGTGCATGCAAATGTGTTTAATGTAGTTGAAAGTACGTGACTTTGAGAAGGAAGTCATATGAGTTTCAATATGAGTTTTGTACAGCAACCATGTGTGTGATTTACTTTCTTTTATCAAACTACGTGTATATTTGTTGGTACATGCATTGACTTCCGTTTATTTAGTGCACAATAATTTGGTTGGAAATACCATTCATTCTGATTAAATAATTTATATACTAGAAGTTGTACTAAATAAACTTTAAACTAGTACATGTTGTGTCCTTTTGGAAATCAAGCTTGTCTTTGAAAATCATGATTTTTCATGAAACAATGATTTTGCATTTTGTTTATTGATTGAGGACTTGGAATTGAAAGTACATATGTGTTTTTAAGGCAATTATAAAGTGGTGCATCTTTATTGTCTAAATGTATTTTCAAAATCGATTTTGGTGGCAAGTGGTCTACCGAATGTTGACTTGTCAATAAAGAATTGATTGTTTCTTATATGAAAGTGAATGGTGCATGTTTTGGCCATTGTTTGATTTAATTGTAGTAATGGTTATTCTTGTTGAGATAATAAGATTGCAACATTTCTTATAATGTGAAAGTGCAATCAACATCCATGAAACTTTGATATTCCTAGTCAATGTGTGTTGACTAAGATAGAATAAACTTATACAATGTATTTATAAATGTTGGGAATATAAGTTGTTATTCATTCACTTTGATTGTGATGATTTGGATATTGTCGAGATTAATAAAAGTCAAACAACGAATGGTTAGAAAGAAGAAAATTTACTCCTAGCCATTGGACTTGTATATATGTTGGAAGAATGTCAACTATTTATTTTAAAGTACATGAACTTTCATGACTATTCCTTATATTGAAATATGAAAATGATATGGTGAATTAGTTTGTTGATTTCATGTCTTTTTGAGATGATATTAACTTTAGTTAATAATGATAGCCTCAATTAATTTGATAAAATTAAATGAGATAATTTATGCAATATTATATTTGCATAAGAGTATGGTAAATAAGGTAAACAAGTACACATGAATTGACATGAAATAATATTATCTTGTGAAATGTCATAAATCTGATAATTGCATATATTTAGAGAAATTACAATTCTTGTGAATCAAGATACTTACTCTTCTTTATTGTACTATACTATATTTAAATATGTAAAACCAATTAAGTTGGTTTATGTTTGGAAAAGCACTATTGGTGTATGTGATGACTTTAATCAAATTAAATATAGTTGGATTGCAGTATATTGTGTGCAATTGAAATATATTGTGGATTGACGAACACTATTTTGAAAGTACTTAGACTTTCACGAAGCACTCGATGAGGACATTATCTATTTGATAATAAATTGAGCTATGAAAAAGTTGATGAACTCCAAGTTCAATTATAAGCCAAAAAATGTGGGGGTTAATATTAATGTTTGTGAACTTATATGAGAAAGTTCAAAACTTGGGGATGCAAACTTTACTAGATTGCATATGTATTCCTAATTAAGGAATTGTGGGGGTAACTTAGTTTAAAAGTTACATTTCCTTATACCTTGTAGTCATAGAAGAATGTCTATGAGTGAAAAAGATAGAGAGCCCTTATATAATTATCAGGATGATATACATTAAGCTTAAAGTGGATGTGATGGGTTGAAAGCAAATTATGGCGTTTGTTTGGATATGCAAAAATAATTAGAATATTTGAAGAATATTCATAAATATGCATTATAATGTCTTAATAAAAAATTATTGAATACCCGTGATTCTGAAATCCACTAGTAAAGATGATTGACTTGTGTAGTGTTTAATAGAAATCCTCTAACCATAAGTGGAAATTGATAAAACTTTACATAAAACTAGTGAGAAGCATGTGGTTTCGTGAGAAGATCATAGTGGGTGACAACTTGTATCTATCAAATGAATCGATCATTCGCTAGCTATATTTGATGAGATACTAAGTCACATGTATTGGTAAGTCTAGACGTAGACATAATACCGTTAAGCAGTCAATCTCAATTGTGTAAACTCGTGGTACCTTTAGAAATTTACCGAGAGATCAAGAATACTGCATATCGAG
>CAIGRT010219644.1:0-12526 GCA_903798405.1 Fraxinus platypoda | reverse complement strand
AAGTGTTCATTTCATTTATATTTAAAAGTAGCGTAACAATTTATCGTATAGGGCCTCATAATACTGAAGACCGGCCCTTATTATTATTATTGATTACTTAAAAATATAATGGACATATGTGTCTTTTTACTCTATTTTAAATGTAAACCATAATTAAGAATAATTTATGTTAATTTGAGAGAAAGAATGCGATGAGAAAAGTTTGAGATATAAATATGATAATGTGTATAGATTATGAACCTTTCATGCAACTAAATTTAATATAGTTCTTAAAACATGTGGTATGAATATATTTTAGCCTTATCTAAATGATATAATGATGTAAATTGTATGTGTGTGTGTATATATATATTTTTATTTAATTTGAGTACCATTCAAAATTATTGACTACGATTTCCGTTATCACTTACAGCGCGCGCGCGTGTGTATATATATATCACAAAAGAGTTGAAAAAAAAAAAAATAATAATAATAATAAAATATTTTTTTAATATTTTTTTTTCAACCCTTTTGTGATAATTATTTGATAGGAACGTGAATGGTCTGTTTGACTATCCAAAATAGGACCACGCTTCAGCAACTGTGCCATCAGTTTCAAATCCCAGTCCTTACAAATTATATTTAGAGAACAGATTATACTTTGTTTTTCCTCAGTTTAGTTTATGGGGGTGATTATAATGAATTGGATAGCTTTGCCAGCACTTCTTCTTCTGCTACTCTTCAACAGTGGAACATCACAGTCCATCATCAAGACTCTTCCAGGTTATTCGGGTACTCTGCCCGTCAAACTCGAAACTGGGTCAGTTCTTTCAATCTTTATTTCCGTAGACATTACAATTTACTTTCTTTTCATGTTTAACATTTATCAAACAAAGTAAATTCAAGAAACTGAATTCTTTGTAAATATTTTTGGATTTTTTGTTTGAATGATTGACTAGATACATTGGTGTGGGAGAAAATGATGAAGTGCAACTATTCTACTATTTCATTGAGTCTGAAAATAATCCTAAAACAGACCCTCTTTTATTTTGGATCACTGGTGGACCCGGTTGCTCTGGTTTATCAACTCTCGTCTATGAAATTGGTAATCATTCTCTATACATATATGTGTATTTATGTGTCTATGTATACACTAAAAGTAAAAGTTTATTTACTTTTTCTAAGCTTAACTAAACATGTTCTTAAAATGGTACATGTTCATAAGAGTGACTTTTGGCTTTGATTCCCCTTAATCCTTAATTATTTCCTTTCGAGTATTAGCTGCTCAAGTTTAAAATTTAAATTTTCAAAAGAATTAAATCATGGGCGGAGCCAAGTTTTGGACTGGGATGGAAATACCACAAATTTATCCCGTATAATATTTGGTTACTTTGAGTACTAACTAGAATATAATACTTTTGTTGAAAAATAAAGAACATATGTGTTTTATCCTTGTAGCATACTTTACAAATTCCCTTGAAGTTGTTCTTGTGATTGGATTTTATAAAAAATATATGAAGTAATTTGAATATGAAAAAAATTCATAAATAGAAAAGGAAGTTTTCCTTTTTCTTTATATTCGAAGCATAATATTTTCATATACACATAGGGCACACGATCCCAAATACGTGGCCCATGCCATTGGCTCATATTTACTACATGCGGCTGCTTGGTGGGAACGTCTCTATCCAATTGAACTTAAATTACTTCTACTACAGTCCGTGATAAATTATAATTTTTTAATATATCCCACTTCTTATTTTGAAGCCGCCGAAAAGACTTGATCAGACACATTCAATAAATTAATTTAGACTCTATCAACTATTGATCGATCAAAATAATTTATTAATCTCATTCTATTCCAGTAAAGAATGAGATTGCACTCTTAGTCTAGTTGAAATTACTAAAGCACTATAATCAATAATTATATTCTCTGAGTTATCATTCTTAAATATTTTACGCGTCGACCATTTCAAATATTTAGAACAAGGTTAAAATGATAAAAAAAAAAGTGCAGCTTTTCAAATATACATAAATCCTCAAATCTTATTTTCATATGAAAGCTCAACGTGATTACATCACAATATAATTAATTCAACAGCCAATGTCGAATTATTGAGTTCAGATTTAACTATTAACTAAAAAATCCATTGATGTCATGACAATTCAAGTTGAGAAGGTGGTGAATTCCATATTGTTAATATATATTCAAATTACTTCACTTTAATTTATCAAGGCATCGAGATATTAACTAGAAATTTGATCCAACTCATAAATACTGTTACACCTATAAATTACGTGACATACAAATGATGGAGAGGGTCCACATATTGGTTGACTCAACATCGACTATTTAATTGGATTGGCCTATTAGATAAAAAAAACCTCGTATTGGGCTTGGAACTTGGCCCATTAGCACGACATGGCCCATTTTCATTTCATTATATATAGGTGATCCATTTCATACATAAGGTATGTTCTCTAACACTAGCCAAATTTCCTCTCCCATCTCCTGCACTCATTTTGCTCTCAGTCGGCAGTTGACTTGACCGTTGGAGTGCAAACGATCGTCGAACCTTTTTTTCGACCGATGGCTTTTGCTTCCTAACGGGTTGTTCCAGTGTTTAGGTCACATCTACGTGGAGGAAAGGTGATGAGATTCTGTTTGCACATTTTTTGAGGTCAACAGATTGACGCCGTCTGTGAAAAATCGATACATTGACCATCTTCTACCACATACAGAAAGTTACCATAAAAAAATATAATTTATAGGCAATTTTCTACTGGAAATTGGCAAAGAGCTGCAAATACAGGTTGGGGGAGCTGAAGAAGATAGACAATCAAGATGTGCTCAAGAAAAATTCAAGGTTTTCAGCAAGGGGTGGAACTGGAAGATGATTTGATCAGTCTAGCCGTGTTCCAGAATCTGCCACTCTCATAATTCCCCCTGCGAAATTCAGTGAAATGGGTAGGGAAAGATCATGTAAAAGGATTGTGTTATATCCATGAATTAGTTGGCATGTACATGACGGAGGGGGTTCTATATATGCTGACGTGCTATCGACTATTCAATTGATTGGGCTTATTTAATTAAATAATAGCATCTTCAGATTGGATTGGCCTATTTAATTAAGGAACATCATATTGGGCTTGGAGCTTGGTCCATCATGTCCATTTGGCCCATTTATTTCTTTATATATTTGTGAGTTCATTTCATAATAAGTTATCTTCTCTAACCTTAGCCAAACCCCTCTCCTGTCTCTTGCACTATTTTTCTTTCGTCCGACAGTTGACTTGACAGTCGAAGTGCAAATGGTCGTCGGACCCTTTTCTCGACCAGCGACTTTTGTCTTCTAACGGAGTGTTCAGTGTGCAGGTGATGTGTACGTGGATGGGAGGTGGTCGGGATTCTGTTGGCGCTTTTTTTAAGGTCAACAGATACCTCAAAGAATTTCAAGTAAGTCGAATAAGTCCATTATTGGTTTAGGCTTAAGGTCATGCATACGATAGTGAAATGAAATTATTTGTGTGACCAATATCAAAAATTAAATTTTACATGGTCTAGTCCAACATATGCATCGAATAATACTTTAATGATTAACAACTTAAGCACTTGATTTATAGTATAAAATGATTTGAACAACTACAAGCTCAAATTTGTACAATCAATTTATCAAAAAATAAAAAAATATTTTATTTTAAATAAGTCATGAGTACATATAAATTTACGTAAAGAGAAAAACTATTTAATAGATATGTCAAGTACACTCATATTCTCGGTATGCCCCTCAAAGTTTCTAATTAGCAAGCTTTTAGTAGCAGGGTTAGCAAAATTTTCTGCAAGAGCTATCTTGCACACTATCACATCTCTCTGTTGATTGACTTCTCTAACAAGGTGATACTTTCATTCAAATTGTTTTCCTCGTTGATGGCTTCTGGGTTCTTTCGCATTTGTCAATGATCCATTGTTATTAATTTACATGGTAATAGGCTTCTATGTACTCTTCTTTCATAATGAAAGTAATACTCCCTCAAACAACGACACTACCAATCAGTTGTGAACATTGATCCTAGTTTAGACTTGTAAGAGTCCTATCAGGTTGACAATCAAAATTAGTATAACATGTAAGAACTACATATTGATCTTAAAAAAACCATGATATGATCTCTAGCTTTTTGAAGATACTTGACTATATGCCTAATCGTTGTCATCCTTGATTTGACTAATATTTACTAAAAATTCCAACAAAATAGTAATTTTATTATCTTGAACACAACATAGTATACACAAGGCTTCTACAGCAGAGACATAAGGAACCTTCTTCATTTATTTCGCTACATTTCGAGTGTTTAGTGTATTCTATGTCTAAAAGGCATTTGAATTTTTTTTTGGAATTTTACATAGCAAAACCTCACCATGATCGTATATGTGTATTAAGCTCGAGAGCGAGCAACTTTCATATTCTTTCTCTCTCGAAAGACCTAGATTCTTAGAACATAATTGGCATCGCCCAAGTTCTTTATGTCATTCTCGTTGTGCCAACCAATTTTTCAGTGATTCGATATCATTCCTAATGAGTAGGATGTTATTGACTTACAACACAAAAAAGACCGCCTTGTGTCTTTAATATACTTATAAAAATGAGGTATAGTGGATACGAAGATTCATATAGACTTAAGCATGACAAGTGAGAAAATCTCTTCGTAATCTATAGCTCCTATTTGGATAAAACCTTTAGTGAATATTCTAGCTTCAAATGTGTTGGATGTTAAACTCAAAATAATAAAGAATTGAAATAGAAAAATCAACACAAATATTTAATGTGGTTCGATGACGTGCCTATGTCCACAAGAAGCAAAGCGAAGATTTTTATTCAGTATGAATAATATGGTTACATCAGTATTTATACTAACTCTAGCCCAAGCCCATACAAGATTTTGGGGCCCGTACAAGAAAAATACACATGTACTGTATCACGGGGGCTCAGCATCCTTGACAAACAAACAGTGAATTAAGCCCTCAAGGCCAATGTCATTGCTCCACTCCCCTAACTCCACTCAGCTTCTCTTCGGCATTGACAATTTTGATCCAGTAAACTTGTGTTCCACTCTATATGAGCTACATATACAACAATCTCCTCCTTGACGTTTACCCATTAGGAGAAAAGGTGGAATAAATAAGGGCTTTGATTATGATGTTAATTTCTCTTACTGACGGTTGGGGGTTCGGGACATCGATCACTATTGACAATAAGCCTCTACGCCTTTGCTTATTCCACCTTTTCTCTAGATATTGAAGCTCTAGACTCCTCGGAATCATAGACATGTCTTTTTGCTCGTAACACATCCTGGCCATTTTGAGCACTTCGAAATATTCATCCATAGAATGACCTCTAGTGCGATGGACTTTGCAAAACTTTAACTTCCATCCTCCAAGGGGTAGGTATGCTTTGTCTTTGCCTTGAGAAGATGCTGCGAAGAATGTACTCTTCCTATCCTTGGTCTTATCCGAGAGATGATATTGTGATCCAGGTCATCCAGATACGAACGTAGAGGCTTCTCTCTTGAAATCTTCTTGATGACCTTACTTCTTCCTCCTTGAGTTCTCGAGGATATTATTTACTTGGATCTCATAGCGTATTAGAACTATTAATTAGGGAAAAGAATATGGATACTTTCGATGGCTTTTCGCCAGGTAGGAGTCTTCTCCAACAAGCCATTCCACAAGGTATCTTTTGCCTCTTCATCTGGTATAGTTTCGTCGATAATCATTTTAGCTTTCAGATGTGTGAAGTAACTCTTGAGGGATTTCCTTCTCCTTGCTTTTACGTTATTCAATATCATAGTTAGCTGTCTTACCTCAAGGCCTGCCCGATGATGTGGTCGCCAACCGTTTTTTAATCCTGATGATTACTGGTATATCATATTGCTCCACCGCAGATTGGACTTGAGATCCTTTATATGGAGGAATATTGTAGGAATTACTATAGTTTTCGATTTTTTCGACAATTATACATCCATTCATGCAAATTTCCCTTGTTCACCAATCTCTCCAAAGTGAATCGGCTAGTCTGTAGCCTTTTCCACTTTCTTCTAGAGCAATATCGCAAGTTTGTGATGTCTGTAAGTTTCTATTGTCTTTGGGGACAAAATTAGCATCAGACATTGGTTCTCCCTTGCCGACTTGATTTTGCCAACTCGCTCTTGGATTCTTGTACATTGCAAATAGATATGAGTTTTCAGCTGCCAATGCCTTGAGGTTTTCTGTCATTTCCTATACAACCTTTACAGTTGTAAAGAATTAATTCCACATCAACTCAACCTCCACATCAGCTGGACATCTTATATGTGCCACAATTCAATTACCTGTCCTTGTTGCCTTATTTCTGTTACACCAGAATTTTGGTGTTTACTTTCTTGTTGTAAATAGATTCCATTCTAGAATGTTCATTGTAAACTATATATTGTATACAACTTCAACAATAATAACCAAGTAGCAAATTATTCTTCTCAGCTTTTTCTTTTCTAACTTGGTATCAGAGCACACAACCATGGCTAATGCCGGTAGTACACCACTAAATACAAATCCCAACTCCACTCATGTATCAATCTCAGGTAGCATAGTTGCTCCAATGCAGGGAAGCAACCATCTCTCACCATTTGGGTTAATCTGAATCAAACCATATCAGTCAAGCTGGATAAGAAAAATTACCTGCTGTGGCAAAATATAATCCTTCACATTATTCGTGGGCACAACCTTGAAGGTTATATTCTGGGGATAACGGAGTGCCCTCCAGAATTTACAGTAACTCAAGTCACTGGCGAAGCAAGAACAAGTGTTGAAATGGTAAAGAATCCTGAGTTTAATCAATGGATGTCAACTGACCAATTATTGATGGGATGGCTTTACTAATCAATGACATCAGACATAGCCATGAGAGTTATGAGAGCCACAACTCCAGTGAACTCTAGACAGCAGTTAAGGAAAGCTATGGAGTCCAAAACAGGTCAAGGATCACCTTCCTCACTTGTGAACTCCAAAAGTCCAGAAAGGGAACCATGAGCATTGATCAGTATTTGAACAAAGTAAAATTGCTTGCTGACAACCTAGAAATTGCTGGCAAAATAGTTTCTCATTCTGATCTGGTTACCCAAGTTTTGGTAGGATTGGATGAAGAATATGCACCAATTGTTGTCCAAATCAATAGGAAAGATCACATCACTTGGGGAGAGCTGCAATAGACTCTTATGACCTTTGAAAGTAGACTTGAACGTCTCAACACAATCAGAAATGAATTGGCTAGAATCAATCTTCATCAAACATCTATGAACTTGTCTCAAAGATCAAATACCAACTATTATCATATCAGATCCTATAGACCAAACTCTGGTGGAAGATTCACAAATTACAATAATTTCAGAGGTGGAAGAAGAGGCAGGAACATAAGATGAAACTCAGGTGGCAGTGATGGACCTACATGTCAAGTATGTGGTAAGATTGGACACAAGGCAAACATTTACCACTTCAGGTATGATGAAAGGTACTCATGCACACCACCAGGCCAGAATTTCAGCTATAACTCCTCACCAGCAGCCCTTGTTGCCTCACTAAGTATGGTTAGTGATCCGACCTGGTTTGCTGACACAGGAGCCACCAACCACATTACAGCAGAAAATGAGAACATCACCTCAGCAAATGAATACACTGGTAAGGAAAAAGTCGTGGTTGGAAATGGGAATAAACTGCATATCACACATTTCGGTATAACTCACATCCCAACTTTAAATGACAGAACCCTTGTGTTGAATAAATTACTTCGTGTACCAAAAATTAAGAAAAATCTTATTAGTGTTTCACAATCGACATCTGATAATCAAGTATATATGGAATTTCACTCTGATTGTTGTTTTGTTAAGGACAAGCTCTCGAGGGAAATAGTGCTGCAAGGGAAGCTTAGGGAAGGGCTGTATCAATTGGACCTTCCTCACCAAACCTCAAAGTATCACTCACTGAAGTCAGTTGTCTCAAATAAATATTGCTGCAATGTCTCTGTTCCCAATCCTAGTCAAGAGTCTAGTCTCAGTCTTGAGTCAAGTAAAGAGTCACTAAAATTCCCTTCCGATGTATGACACAAGAGATTTGGACACCCATCTAGTCAAGTGGTGTCCCAAGTACTCAATATATGTAATCAGGTGGTAAAAGAAAATGAAGCTAAGTCATTTTATGATGCATGTCAATTTGGAAAATCACACTTGTTGCCTTTCCCTGTATCACTTTCACATGCTAAAACCCCTTTAGAACTCATACATAGTGTCGTGTGGGGCCAAGTACCAATTCAGTCCACATCTAACTTCAAATACTATATATCCTTCCTAGATGATTTCAATAGATTTACCTGGATATATCCCTTAAAACAAATGTCTGAACCATTGAGTGTGTTCATTCATTTCAAAAAATTGGTCGAAAACAAGTTTACTAGCAAGATTAAAACCATTCAAGCTGACTGGGGAGGGGAATATAGAACCTTCACCAAATTCCTAGCACAAGAAGGGATTGAGTTTAGACATCTTTGCCCCTACACGTCTGCACAAAATGGAAGAATTGAGAGGAAACATAGACATATCACAGAAACAGTTTTAACTCTTCTAGCTCAAGCCAAGATGCCCTTAGAATACTGGTGGGAGGCCTTTCAAAATGCCATCTATCTCATAAATAGAATGCCTACACCAACTCTTAAAATGCAATCCTCTTATCAAACTCTGTATAGAAAAGAAGCAGACTATAAAAGACTGAATATCTATGGGTGTGCATGCTACCCTTGCCTGAGACCATACCAAAGGTACAAGTTTAGCTTTCACTCAACTAAGTGTGTATTCATTGGTTATAGTGAATTTCACAAAGGATACAAATGCCTAAGCTCAACAGGAAGCGTCTATATTTCAAGGCATGTTGTGTTTAACGAACAAGAATTTGCCTTTGAGTTCTTACTCTGTATAAAAACTCAACTCAATTTTGAAGTACAAGAAACAGTTGTGTCATACCTTCCTTTTTTTCCTCCAACTGAACAACTCTAGTTTCACACCGAGTCCCAATGATACAGCTCATTCTGAAGCAACCAATGCTCTGCAAAACTCACCTCTTAGCTTAAATGACAATCAACATGATGAGCTGAACAACAATGAGAAGGGTGATAGTAATGGAAGAACCGTTGAAACTGAGAATTATATTGAAACTGAAGATGAGCTGTCTCAGAATACTGAAACACTTGAATCAGATTATTCAAATAATCAGCAACCAGTTGGCAATGAACTGGAAAATAGAAACCAACAAGAAGCCAACAATATGACTGAACACCCTATGATCACAAGAGCAAAGGCTGGGATATTTAAACCCAAAGTGTATTCAGGTAAAGCAGTAGAATATGATCCAGAACCTTCAGAACCCAAAAATGTCAATGAAGCACTGATAAACAAGGATTGGAAGAATGCTATGGATGAAGAATTCAATACACTAATCAAAGCCAAAACCTAGAAGCTTGTACTATCCTCACCAGCCTACAACATAGTAGAAAACAAGTGGGTTTTTAGAGTGAAACAAAACACTGATGGATCAATTTAGAGGTTTAAAGAAAGGCTGGTTGCAAAAGGCTTCCATCAGGCTCCTGGAATCGATTTTTGTGAAACCTTCAGTCCAGTTGTTAAAGCTTCAATCGTGAGAATTATATTGACTCTGGGAGTTTCAAAGGGTTGGATAATCAGGCAAGTTGACATCAATAATGCGTTTCTAAACGGGGAACTTGAAGAGGTAGTGTTTATGAATCAGCCAAAAGGATTCATAGAAAAAACTAAACCTGAACATGTTTGAAAATTAGAGAAAGCACTTTATATGTTGAAGCAGGCACCTAGAGCTTGGCATGAGAAGTTGAAGATGACATTTATGAACTGGAAATTCAAACAATTGAAGGCTGACACATCTCTGTTTTACTTTAAGAATGAGAAACATATTGTTTTTGCACTTATATATGTTGATGATATTACTGTGACATGAAATGACTTACAGATGGTGTAACAATTCATAAAGGAACTAAACAGGAAATTTAGACTAAAGGATATGGGGCAACTTCATCACTTTCTGGGAATTGAGGTGCTATAGCATGACTCAGGACTCCATCTCACACAAACTAGATACATAGCTGAATTACTCAAGAAGTTCGACCTGCAGAACCTCAAACCATGTCCAACTCCCATGCTTGCTGGAAAAACCATATCAAAAATTGATAGAGAAACACTGAAAGATCCATCAATTTACAGAAGAGCAGTGGGAGGACTACAATATCTCACACACACGTCCAGATATCACCTTTGCTGTCAACAAACTTAGTCAATTCCTGCAATCACCAACGTCGACACATTGGCAAGCCTTAAAAAGAGTGATGAGATATCTCAAAGGGACAATGAACCAAGGACTGTGGATACAAAGAAGTGGTATACTAAGTTTAAACGGATACACTGATACGGACTGAGCTTCATACCTTGATGACGGGAGATCAACGGCTGGTTACTGCATCTATCTATGAGATAACTTGGTCCTCAAAGATGCAACATGTGGTTGCTAGATCAAGCACAAAATCAGAATACAGAGCACTTGCCTCAACAGCTTCAGAAATTGCTTGGATGTAATCTCTTTTCAAGGAACTTGAATTGCCTCAAGCATCAACTCCAATCTTATGGTGTAACAACATGAGTGCTGAAGCATTAGCAGCCAACCCTGCATATCATTCCAGAACAAAACAATTGAACTAGACATCTACTTCATCAGAGATAAGGTTTTTGGGAAAGAATTAGAAGTGAGATATGTATCCTTTTCTGATCAAGTTGCAAATTTGCTAACCAAAGGTCTCGCTCATTCTAGGTTCGACTTCTTAAAAGACAAGCTTGGAGTTACCCCAGTACCATCCAGCTTGAAGGGGGTGTAAAGAATTAATTCCACATCAGCTGGACATCATGCTTATACGTCCCACAATTCAACTACCTTTCCTTGCTGCCTTACTTCTGTTATACCAGAATTCTGGTGTTTGCTTTCTTGTTGTAAATAGATTCCATTCTAGAATGTTCATTGTAAACTATATATTGTATACAACTTTAGCAATAATAACCAAGCAGCAAATTATTCTTCTCAACTTCTTCTTTTCTAACTGCAGTGTACGTCCTCTCTTGTTGGCGGTGGCACCGGACAGGAAAAAGGATGGCCTGAAACCTTGCCGGTGCTTCTTCCCATTTGTTTTTGAATTGACATTACTATTGACCGAATCGTTGGTAGATTCTTCTATTTCAATCTCTAATGCTTTTATCCTTTTCGATTATGCTTTTTACGATAGAAATCAGATTAACAAATCATCTCACGTAGCTCGAATTTTTACCTTCTAAATTCACTAGTTTCGATGCTCAAACTTGGAACAAGGGAGAAAATGACTATTTGGGAGGGAGATATTTGAATTGAATGCATTTCTCCTTAAAAGTGAGAATATTTATAGATTCCCTCAAAGCTTTAGGTTTTATTCGGTCATTTAGGAAGAAGGACGTATGACGGTCTCTTATTGGCTAACTTGTAACTGATTCTATTAAGAGTATCACATTTTATTCATTAAGTAAGCTACTAGTCGTCAAAGAATAAACTAGTAGCTGGATGTAAGCAAGTAGGTTGTTGGAGATAATAAAGCTATAAGCTTTCTAAAATCGATTTTAGTCACTTATAGAAAAGTAAAATAGTAAAACATTGCCCAGGACACAAGAATCATTCAAGGGATGAGTTACGAGCTCCGAGTGAGACCATATCAGGACAAAAAATGATATTCAATTAGAACATTTAATATAAGCATTCCTGAAAATTAAATTTCTGAAATTCCCCAACCAAGTTTTTCAAAAACACGCTCACTACAACACACTAAACACAAAATTCGGGATATTGATTGAACCCGGGTCGTGGTGTAGACTCCTGCACCTATTTTCCCTTAGAACCCTATTTTTTGTGGTATCTTGCCTAAACATGATATATAGGATGACTCTTGGTCATTTGGGACTTCTAATGGATGATCAATACGAAATATGGAATTAGCTAGACCTTCAATAGTAATATAGGCGAGGGATGTAGTTAAGTATAGGTGCTTTCAACCTCAATCCAAAATAGGTAGATTTATGTCTAGATGGTTTACTTGTTACAACATCACATCAACTAATTGATATTGTGTAAGTATAATGTAACTTTGATCATTGGATAATAGTTTAGTACTGAATTCTTTCGTATTGAGCTTATGCGTAAAGGTTAGATCAGGTTCTTTAGATATAATGATAGAAGCTCGAGATCGTCACAATCTTGCATAAATGGTAGAGAAACGTCTAAAAAGAGCACAATATCGAATATAATTGTGATTCTATAAATTCAGTTTAAAAGCTTTATTTCCCTGCAATACCACAAAAAACTTGTTCGGTGAAATTCCACAAACGTATATAATCGTTGAGAATTGTTAAAAATAATTAGCACTCTCAG
>CAIGRT010219629.1:2658-23370 GCA_903798405.1 Fraxinus platypoda | reverse complement strand
CCTGGGCATTTTGAAAAGAACCCCTTGTTTCCAGTCTGGCTGTTGTCCTTCACAAATTTATCAATGCTTTAGGCATGTGGACATCTGTCTTTTCAAAACCCCATCTCTCATAAAATTGCAATTTGATTCAAAACGATGACAAACAAGTTTATGCCGCTGTCTACTACAGATTATGATAAAAGTTGATGGAATATGTGGTTGAAAAATTATGAATCTTACAAAATATATAATTAAAATTAATTATTGATTTTAATTTAAATTTTAATCAAAATTTTTAGCAGTTAAAATGTATAGTATAGAACATGACAAACAAGAATTGAAATAAGATCACGTTTGAGCCTCATTATTTAAAATTCTCATTTTTAAAATCATTCTCAGTCAAATATTCTCATAATAAAATAATTTTATACGAAAACTCAAAATTTTCTTATTTTTTAATTATACATCCTCTAAAAAAATCACTATTTAAAAAAATTATTCTTTCAAAAAATGGAGTTCAAACAAATCCTAAATTGAACGACAGAAGTTCCACAAAAATATGACTCGAGATATATGTTCTTTGTCAACGCATAGTTAATTCTTTTATAATTTGAGAAAGCGTCCAAACCGAGTCTCACTATCGAGTTTGGAAAATATCTCAAAAATATTGTGTCCATGTTTAGAATAGATTCTTTTTAAATTCATTTTTAACCATTTATTTTTTCGAGAAATCATAATTTTTCCTACTTTTTAATTATATATATTTTTTAAAAATTATTTTTCGTAAAATTTATTCTAAAAATATATATATTATGGGCAAACATGTTATTTTGATAATCGTTAAGAAAACAAAAAAGAATAAAAAGGAAATAAAGTCGCCAAACAAGACCTTCAAAGTCTAGTCAGCAATCCAAGATGGTACCGCGTTTTCTCCTCCGACGCCTCTTCTTTACCAATACATTTTCCTTTCCCCCAATTTCTGATATACGCACAGAAACGCGAATTTCGTAACCTAAACGATAATCTCACGCACTACAAGACCCTGTACTTGAATTCCAAAATTGGAAAGAAAAACGAACGAATTTTCTGATATTTTTGCTATTTTTCGTACTCCAAATAAGCTTGGAATTCGTGTTTCAATTCATGGATTTGACTCTCAATCATCACAATGCATCGCATACCAAAAATCTTCTTACATAGTTCTGAGCGTCGCAAAACCCGCTCGAAATCTGGCTCCACCTCTAGCAAAAGCTCAAGTTCCAGTCCAAGCCGCCTAGCTGCGAAGCCGATTCCGAGACTCGAGCGGCTAAACGCCGTGAAAAACATTGACTATGAATACCTGCCATCAACTTCCTCGACTTCAGCACTATCGGCATCGTGTTCGTCGGAGGAATCTTTACGAGGGCGGTCGCGGGATTTGTACAGCGGCCAAATGAGCTTACGAGTCGAAGGGATTGATGGGCAGTTTGAATTTATGTGTCAAACGCTGGGATTTTCTGGAATTGACGATTTCGGGATACCTGTTGAGGAATATGAGGCTATGAAGATCAGATCCTCCGTTGCTCCTAGTTTAATTAGTCAGAAAAATGAGGACGGTAATGGTAATATTCTTTCCAGTGGTAGTATTTTGAATTCAACAAATCAGAAAATCGAGGATTGTAGTAGTAATGTAATTGAAATTTCCGGTCCTAGTTGTAATAAGGTTGTTGAGGTAATTAATCCAAAATTCGAGTGTAATGGAATTGAAGATTTGGTATTTTCAAATAGTGGTAGGGGTAGTAGTTTTAGTATTATTAGTAGAGGTGGTGATGATGGTCTATGTGAATTATCAAAGAGGCTAGAGAATAGTGCAAGGATAAGTAATCTAGTTTTCAGCGATGGTAAATTGGGGGAAATATGTAGAAATGGTATTAAGGGTGTAAGGCCACCAGTTCTGGCACCGCCACCTTCAATGTCATTGCCCGTGATCGACAATGAGTGCTCAACTTGGGATATTTTGAAATCATTTGCACCAGACAGTGATAAAAGCTTTTCAAGGTTTGAAAGAGGGTTTGGTTCAGAAGAGAACGAACAGGAGACTGAAGTAGTTGGTGGGAGGAGGGATGAGGACGAGGAGAATTATAGGAGGAAGAGAAGGATAATGATGAGAGAAGAAAATGCTGTGTTATCTGGGTCATGTTCATTTACCACAACTTCAAATGATGATGATTCTTCGAGTAGCACTACGGAGCCAACATCCTATGTATCACCCAATGGGAGATTTAAACGCATTATTGTGGACTGGCAGAAAGGGGATCTCTTGGGTCGTGGATCTTTTGGATCTGTTTATGAAGGAATTGCCGAGTAAGTGCAACTTCTTTTCACACAGTCTCCTGGGTGCTAACTTGCAATGAAATCTTTGAGCATGGATCCGTATTTATAGTATCCTTTTATTTTTAAAATTTTGAATTCCTATTCTTACTTAGCCCCTGTTTGGTGGCCATTTTTTTGAAAAAAACATCGTTTTGAATCGTAAATTTTTGGAGAATATGTGGTTAGAAAGTGGGGAAAAGTTTTGGTTTCATGTGTAGAATATTTTATTATGTACATGTATTGTTGAAAATGAGTACGTAGAAATAAGAGATTTAAAAGAATGGGTGACAAACATGGGCTTAATGTTTATTGACTGCATAAAATCTTCTGAACTCCTATTTCTTATTTATTTTGGCAGTAAAAAATCTAAAGAATTGTTCATCAAACAATGAAACTACGAAATTCTGTTAATATGATGTTCACTTTTCAGTAAAATCGTGAAATTAATACTTTATCAATTAAGAAAGAAAAGTTTTTATTTTGGAAGATTTCTTTCCTTGCAATGGATTGGTTGCTTCCACGATAAAGGGGAGATAAAGGGCCATGATAAAGGGGAGATAAGGAGCTACTCTAGTGGTTCAGTGGATTCTGACTGATCCAGATAATGGTTGCTTTTAAAGAACTATTTGTTCAGACAATAAATATTTCAAATGTATTCTCTATAGTGGATGTTTTCTTTCATTTATTTGTGGTAAAAGATCCAAAGCATGGTGTTGAAAAGAACTAAAATATAGAGAAAGGAACCTTTCAATAATTAAGTGAAGATAAGTTCACTTATCCTGTAATATCGTTGCACAGTTCTCTACTGAAAGAATCATATTTTTAAAAAGCATTGCACTTGATCTTGAGTACCACAAACTCTGATGAAATGTATTTTCTATAATATGCTAAACTTTTTTGTATATCTGCTTTTTCTGCAGTGATGGATTCTTTTTTGCTGTGAAGGAAGTATCTTTGCTTGATCAAGGGGATGAAGGAAAACAAAGGATCATCCAACTTGAACAGGTTTAGCTGCCAGAGCTTTGCTTATTTGTTCACTTGACTTCGCACCTGCTTCTAGATTCACTCTCTCAGTGGCTCTGTTAATTATTTGGTGTTAAAACTCTCTTCCTTTTCCCCCAACTCCTCAGTTCTTTAATATGCATTTTCTTTTGACCCATTCAGGAAATTGCTCTTCTAAGTCAGTTTGAACACGAGAATATTGTCCAGTATTATGGTACGCAGAAGGTAATACCGTCTCGCAAATTAACTATTCATATTCTTTATTATATTTTTTAGGTGGAGGGTGGAGGTGGAGGATAGGCGTTTCTTGCTTTTAGCATTAGTTTCCACCTGATATTTGTTTCTTCAACTTCGGTGGCACTATTATAAGATTCCATACTTCTCCTTTTGCAATAGAGAGGCTTCTTTTGCAAGATTCCTGGATTTTATTCACAGTGATAGTAGAACTTGAAGTACTAGATATAGAGAAGTTTTTGTGTTGTCCACTAATTGTATTTTGTTGACAGAATTGAAGCTCACTGAAATTGAACCTTCCACTGAGCTTAACATTTTTTTTTCTTCCTTCAGTTTTTCATTCACATCTTAATTTTCCTGAAGTATATTCTGTTTCAAATTTTATTAGAAAGCTTTTTTTTTTTTTTTTACATTTTTTTTTCCGTAGGTTGAATCACATCTTTACATCTTCCTTGAGCTGGTTACTAAAGGATCCCTTCTGAGCCTTTACCAGAAGTACAACCTCCGAGATTCGCAGGTCTCCGCTTATACTAGACAGATTTTACATGGCTTGAAGTATCTGCATGACAAAAATGTGATCCACAGGTGATTGAACCAAACAACTCTGTATTTCTGGTTTTTATGCTTTTAGTGATTTTATTTATTTATTTATTTTTTGCTCTGTTCCAAAAAAATTGGTTTTGTATTAAAATATAATATATACATTAACACGTTGTTTGATAAAAAATTATTAAAAGTTTTATCAACTTTTCAATGTTTTAATTTCATCAACTTTTATCATTAACCTTGTGCAGATTTCTTTCTCTAAACTTGGTAAGAATCACCAGCTATGAGCATGTTTTGCTAAGGCTAAAGAAAAATGCTAAGTTACTCTTTAAAAAGTACAGAAACACTTTTCTGTTTAAAAATTCTAAAAAAGAGTATCTGGTGAAAAAGCAACTTTTAGAGCTTCAAACATGTCTATCTAAGCTTAGAAGTTTACTTTCTATGGGGACTTAGTCAAACATGATTATATGGTTCCAAATTGGCAGTTGATCGTAGTTAAAAATAGTTTAATATTTTCCAAAATGTGTTACTCCTAAATTGCCTTTTCTTGGAAACTGATCAATTCGTGTCCTTCCTTTAGCAGGTTATATTGAATTGACTAGTATCATGCTTGAAATTGTTCTTGAAGTCAAGTGATGATTTTGTTTTATATTTTCAAATAAAACTTTGTAGAATTTGTTAGCTAATTGAACTGTCTCCGGGAAAATGGAGTCGAGTAATACAAAAGCATTTTAGTCAAAGGTTTTTATTACAGAACTAGAGAACTTTGTGTTAGGACACTGTTTTTTATTAATGATGTCTCTCTTAATTCTGGAATTACTTGTATTTAGGTTGCACTTTAATCTTAACAAGCAAGAAAACTAAAAAATGGAAGTTTTGTAAGTGGGTGATGAAGAAAGACTGATCATTTGATAATTAGTAATATATACTTTCAAGTGATCCTTCTCTTCTCCTCTTCCTCGTTCATGCTTTAAAATTAGCATATGTTTAGATGTGCTTCATTCATGCCAGCTGATTCTGTAACGCTAAGATCTCATTTATTTACCTCTCCTGTTTCAGAGATATTAAGTGTGCAAATATATTGGTGGGTGCAAATGGCTTGGTGAAACTTGCAGATTTTGGCCTTGCGAAGGTTGCAGTCTCTCATTATCCTATCTTTTTTCTCCATTTCAGATTAAAACCGCATTCTTATATAGCTTGGAAATATTATATTGTGATTGTTGTTATGACACATAATATTGTTTGTTGATTCATTGTGCAGGCCATTAAGTTGAATGATGTAAAGTCTTGCAAGGGGACTCCATTCTGGATGGCTCCTGAGGTTTGCCTTTACCCTCTTTTCTTAACATTTATGTAGCACGACAAGTCTAATTACAGTTATGATCAATATATATTAGGATTGTGAAAATTGTTCCCATAACTTCGTGCATATTAGCTGTTCCCTTTTATTGTTCAGAGGAAAGAGGGTGATGTGAATGTTGCGACAACTTGCTTCCCTAATTTTGAATGGAGGTTGATGTATGCACATGGATTTTATTAAATTTGAGCCACGTACTAGGAATAGTGTCTCCTTTACTTATTTATCTTAAGGCATGACTCGTCATCTTATCCTGGGACCAGCCTTTCTTCTCTCTTTTCTTTTTCTTTTTCTATTCCAGTACTGGTGGTTGATTTTCCCACGGTAGAAGTTGCTTTACAAGGTAATATGTTAGTGTCCAAATGGTTAAGAGTAATGCTATTTTTGAACATCACCAATCTAGGTGGCAGTGGCCCCTGATTCATTGTCCAGTAGAATTCTGATGCATTTTAATGCATTTGACAATGAATCAAGGAATCCACTGCTACCTAGAATGGTAATGGTCATCATTAGGGATGAATGACATTATTTTAAAGGGTGAATGGAAATAGAAAAATGCATTAGGAGTCTTTAACTAGACAGCACTTTGGAAATAAGGGAGAAGGATATTGAGATTTAAAGGTCGAAAATTCCTTAACTCAGAGTATTTGGTAAACCTTTGTTTGTGAATTTCAATTGTAGTTTAAGAGTTTTTAACATCTGTCTGAAATAGCCCCAATTCCATACGAAGAAAGGACATGCGATGTGGAGGCGACATTATTTATAATTTTTTATTATAACTGGAGTTCTGCGCGAATATTGGAATAGTTTGTTGCATTCTGTCGGTACAGCATTCATTGTAACCTTTAATATTCCCAGTGCATGTCCAATTTTTTGTCATAATGCCCATTTGGAAGTGTCAGTCAATTATGGAACCTATTTGCTTCACTGTGCAAAACCAAGGGGTAATCCTGGCAGTTTAAAAATAAGGGGTCTGAATAAGCACAATAGGGTTTGGAATAATTGCAGCTCTATAATTCAAACCATTTTCATACATCTAAATTTATTATGTTTTCGCGGTATTAAAATTTTCAATTTGTTGAGATTACACACTTATCCTGAGCCTGAGGCAAGTATTTGCATGATACTAACATGACATGGATACAATTTTTTCCTTTCTCCTTGTAGTGTGTCAAGGCCAGAGGGAGAGTTGATTTAATTTGAGATAATTTTCCTACTAAGTTTTGCTCACTATCAATCTATGTTGCTGTAGGTGGTTAAGAGCCTGGGATATGGACTAGCAGCAGATATATGGAGCCTTGGGTGCACTGTCTTGGAGATGCTAACCCGACATTTTCCATACTCCAGTATGGAACCTGTAAGTGAAGCAGTTTATTCTGGATTTCCTGTAAACTAGATAGGCTCGTAGATACTTCTTTGTCATCTTTATTTGTCTAAAGAAATTTTGGATTTTTCTTAAACAATTGCATTTTAAATTTGGACCACTCTGAGATCATATATAGGATATACTCACATTGCACGTGTATAACCCTCACTATTAGTAAACTACTGGAACTCACTATTAGTAAACTACTGGAAATACCTACATTCCTCTAGTGTTTGTTCATTCTCACTAGAAGTTCTTTGACTATTTTCATTGTCAAGATATAAAGCCTCCATTTGGGAAGAATTTATAAACGGTTTAATTTATAAATAGATAGAAATGAGTGGTGGATAAGTGGATAGTAGTTGGAATGCATGGTTGAGAATGATGTTTGATCTTTTAGAAATGATTTATAAATTTTGCCAAACAGAGGCTAAAAATACTGTAATTTTGAAAGATAGAAAACATTATCAATGAAATAGATGACAGAAATACGAAGATATCTCCTGATGAGTATGTTTTATCTGGTGCTATCCACGAGGCAACGTAAAATTTGGAAACAATATATACAAATGATATCAATTCATTGAATTCTGTCAGGTGGATATTAAATTACTCAGGTAGGTAGGTAACTGTACGTTGTTGTTTGGAGCATGACAGTACATTCTCTCTGATCAACAGATGTCGGCACTATATAGGATAGGAAGGGGTGAACTACCACCAATTCCGGATTCTCTTTCCAGTGATGCACGCAATTTTATCCTTGAATGTCTACAAATTGATGCAAGTGCACGCCCAACGGCCTGTCAGCTCTTGGATCATCCCTTTGTGAAGCGACCACTTCCAGCATCATCAGGCTTTGCTTCTCCTTATCGATGATAGATAGCATTATTCTCCCCAGACGGTGTGTCATGTACTCTCTACTCAGTGACAAATGCTCTTTGACACTATCCTTCCGAGTGCAGCTATGATCTTCCTAGTGGACCATCTACAGTCTGGGGGTTTCCAGATTATTAATGTGCATACAGGAATTGTTTTATCCATTCGTAGAGGAGTTTCTTGACTGGCTCGGGGAAGGTTCTTTTTGAATTGTTTATTCGCTGCTTGTGGAAGAAATTTTTCCTTCCCAAACAGTTAGTGTAGTTATTTTCTTGTTTTCTAGGGTGTGCAATCGTGCGATTTCTTTCCGCGGCGACTGTGTCCTGCAATCCACAAATATTAGTTGTATATATCTTGTTTCTTCATCCAAGCGAATGTAAAAGTGTCGTGTATTGTAATTTTATGTGCTTTCCTACACCTGTCTATACCCCCAATCCCACAATGAAAAAGGAGAAGTCTATTCCTAATTTGATTTCTGCAATTGTAGGACAAAATCCATATTACAATTGTTGTATGTGCTACCAGTATCTTGTTAATAGTAGTCTATGTCTTTATATATTGGTCATATATTTCGTTTCGGTATGAAATTTATCCCTTAACAAAAATTTTCATGTTACATTCGGTTCATTGATTTAGAGCTCGTCTGGGAATGATTAAAATCCAATTAAAATTGAAAATATAGCCGTTATTGGGTCCTACTCGTCTAATAAAAGTCAACTCCAATGGCTATATTTTCAATTTTAATCTGATTTTAATCCCTCCCAAACAAGTTCTTACTATGCTAAATTTTTAGTTTTTGAGGTTATGACACAAAGACCATCGAACTTTTGGAAGATCTTGTGGGGTTAGAAAATACGCTTTATAAACGAATGATCCTCCAGCTATTTCTTGCGTGATACTAGTGTATTTGATGGTAATTTGTACTCGGCGCGTATTTGGTTTAGAGTCTCTATATAAGTTGAATGTGGTTCGAACTACGTAAAAGCTCGTGAAAATTTTGAACTTGCTCAATTTGGTAATCTAGATAATATTTTGACCGTTGATCTCAACTCCCTAATTTATATGGAGTCGTGTTAGATTTTAATGTCGATATAGAAGAACATGTGACGACATAGAAATTGCATCAGAATGTGGTAAAAATGGCTTCATGCTTAATGGGCCGGGCCCTGCACTGAACCTATTTAATCAAATAGATAGCACGCTTTGACAGACGTGCACCAGTTAAAGAGCATCTCTTTAAATTCCTCTACCCTTTTCTTTTCTTTTTTCTCTCCAAGCAAATTCAGCTCAATTTATTAATTTTCAGGTATTCTCGATGCCGATCTTAATTTTATTCGAAGAATTTTAATTTTATATTTATTTGTGTGTTAGTAACGTGAAACAAAAGGATGGAATTTAGATCGCTTTAGTTCAATTTTTGAACACACTTCTATAATTTACGTTTGGTGGGTTTTTGAGGATGTAATTTTCTAGTTCTTCTATTGATTGATTTTGAATTTTAATGATATGGGCTGGTGTGTGGTACTGGTATCCGGTGCCTTACTGGAAGTACTTCGTTTAGTTTGGATTGTTCAGAGAAATTGGATGCTTGAATTATGCTACATTATGTTTGTTTTCACATTCTGACAGATTAGGTTTCAGAACGTTGTACTGAATGTTTGCTACGAATTGGAGTTCAAGTCAAATAAAATTAAACTAAATAGACTTTTTTGATGTGATTGGCTGCATTAGAAATTTGGAAATATGCTTAGTGCAATTTTAGATTTGTGAGTGCGTGAATATGGGCACTTAGTGATGACTGAATGTGTGTGATTAATTGTCGGGTTTTCATTCACGCACTTGTGCAACTATGAGCAAGTTAGCCTACATATCTGCGAAGCAATGTTTTCTTGGAGGAAGTCTAGATCTAACAACTTTACTTATAAAAAGACACAAATATAAAAATATTTAATTTTCTTCTTTCCTCTTTGCTGGCATAGCTTTAAAAGATCGGTGAAATCTTAATTGCAGTGAGAATCATGGTAGAACCTTTAGTCTGATCCATTAAGTTTGAAGTTTGATGGCTTACAAATAATATAAGTTGTTGAGTTTTTTTATCATTGACATCTGCCTTGGAGATTGAATTGCATTTTGAACTCACTGGAGTAACCGTGGCTCTTTAAATATTAGATTAAAATATGTCATTTTATTGTCATAATGCACATTTAAAAGAGAATTATGTGCACTGTTATTATGTTGTTGCTTCCTACTTAAGTGATATTTTAAGATATCAGATTTTCCAGTACCCGAATGGTAGGACTTATATAACGGTTAAGGTATAATTTTATAAATGTTACTTATAGTACACTAGTGAAGTGGCTGCTTTAGTTTTAAAAATATGTATTTCCTCCATTGACAGCTCTTGTAGTGGCTTCATATACTTGTTTCAAGAAAATATGCTGTCTATGATTGGGGCGTAAAATATTTGCGTAGGTTTGAATTATGCAATAACGCTGACAAGAAAAATTTAGTGTAGTTCAAGAAACTAGAGGAGTCAAAGATGGTTGTTTATTTGTAATTGTCATATGATGGAGGTTTTGATTACTAGGAGTTAATAGGATGAGTTACGTTTAAGGTTTGGACTAATAAATTATCAATATGTTTATAGTTAATTTTAATGCTGCACTCCAATCTCGAATGAAAATTAAGATGGTATTAAGAGAAATAAAGCAGGCCGCTATTTCGTTAATTGCATATTGGCTCTTGCTGTTTCTTATGTTGAGAAAGTCCTCAAAGTTATAAAAGAATGCTTCCTCTTTAACATTTGATTATGGAATTAATTATAGCAGATTATCTTTCTATACCCAATTTCACTCAATATGGGCTCATTACTACTTTCATGGTTTTTCTATACCCAATTTCACTCGATATGGGCTCATTACCACTTTTATGGTTTTTCAGTTTATGATGCACTGTATCGAGTTAGATATGCCGACACACGATTTTTCAAATAATTACCGATGATTAAATTTTTTGAAATTCTTCATTATATAGAATAATTTAATTTTATATTTTAATTTTTCTTGTTGAAATCTTTTAAATATGAATACGTATTTATTATTTATTATAACTTTGAGTTAAAAATATATAATATTTCTAATAAAGAAAGAAAAATGACCATAATAGAGTATTCGAGGAGTGTCGGTATTCAACATGTGTTTGTCACGAACACACCACCTTAGTTGAAGTGTCCGTGCAACAAAGTTTTTAGTTAATGTTGTTGTATTGATATAAAGATATGCATGTTTGGGTGCTTTCCAAGACAATTTGGACATTCTCAGTGTTAATTTTGATATCACTAGGACAATATTGGTTCTAGAGAACTTGTTTATGAACATAGCCAAAAATAAAATTCTAGTAATTGGAATGAATGCTTGGAGTGGTGTTATTGATGCTATTGCATGCGTAACAATTTGCTGCAAGATGATGCTCGTAGGATCAAATTACGCGCTAAAGGTTTTCTACTTGTCTCCAATTTTTTATGTATATATGAAAAATATATTGATGAGATTAAAAGGAGGTTCAGAGAATGAGGGAGGTGAGAATGATAAGAGCGGAAAACAAAAGGAGAAATAGAATCGAGAATTAATCGAAGATAATTGCAGATGAATTTTTGTGAAGTTTAATAATATTCAATTCACTGCCTGATCCAAGATATATTTTTGTATTTAGGCTTCTGAATAGAAAACAATAGGGGCAAAATAACAAATCAACAAAATCGACTTATTAGAATTTAATTGTGAAAATTTCAGTTGATAAATTCACAGACCTTTCATAAATACCCTTTTGAGATGCGTATTGTTTATGTTGATTTTTTTATTTATTCATATTTTCCTTTTCTTTTGGAGGGTGTGGTGTGTTCTTTCATTCAGGGTTAGCTTAAAGATGGCAAAATCCAACAAGCAGCAACAAAAATCTGATTCTCGAAAGCATGGGGTTAGCCTGCGTAGGTTTTCCTCTCGGTGTACAAGGTTTTGTGAAGATGCCCACCATAGCAAAAGATGTTTAAAAGCATCGGAGAAGAAAGACTGGGAAGATGCAGTTTGCTCGGTGTGCATGGAGTTTCCACACAATGCTGTCCTCTTGCTTTGTTCCTCTTACGATAAGGGTTGCCGTCCTTATATGTGTGCTACTAGCCAGCGGTATTCCAATTGTCTTGAGCAGTACCGGAAGGCCTACACTAGGGCTGCTCCAACCCAGAGTGCACAACCATGGCAATGGTCTACAGACGATCCAGACTTATCGGCAACATCTGGTTGGCCTGATAGAAAGGTGGAAACATCCGAGCTCTTGTGCCCGCTTTGCCGTGGGCAGGTGAAAGGTTGGACCGTGGTGGAACCTGCTCGAAAGTTCCTTAATGCAAAGAAGCGAAGTTGCATGCAGAATAATTGCTCATTTGTTGGAACCTATAAAGAGCTAAGGAAGCATGTGAAGTTGGAGCATCCGCTGGCACGTCCTCGAGAAATGGATCCTTCAAATGTGGAAAAATGGAAAAAACTTGAAAATGAACGAGATCTAAGTGACGTGTATAGCACAATCAGATCTACCACGCCTGGTGCTATTGTAGTAGGGGATTATGTAATAGAGAATAACTATCGTGGCTTTTCTCGGGGTTATGATGTTGATCATTATTTGGATGATGCGCTTTTCAGGATGGGACAGATGGGTTCATATAGTGGACGCTGGAATACTTCTCAATTCTCTTCTGATTTTTTCCAGGGTGATTATGATTTACTAGATGATGAAGATTTTGCCATGCAACAAGCTGGTTCTGCTGTTTCATCTAGACGAATTGGAAATAATGTTTCCCGATCCCGTGCAAGATTGTTGGTTGGAAGGCGACGAGGACGGCTTAGAGAAGGTAGGTAACAGCGTTGGTGACTTCAGGTCTCTGATATGAAGGTTTACATTTGAGTTTCAATATTGGGTGTACTTGTCATTAAACGGTATCAAATCGATTCTAAGACCTATCTTATTGAACAGATTATCGAAGATTCTCAATTGTCTTCTTTGTAGGTGCCTAATCTTGGATGAGTAGTTCATTAACTGTTCGCCCATGATTGTATGGATATAGGTTATTCTCGTTATTTAGCTGTAATTGTCATTTTAAAATACAAGGGTCAAATGATATGTTGTCACGTGCATCGTATCTTTCACATTAATCGTAAAATGTTTGATCAGTGTCATTGCTTTTACTTCTTGATTTCTTCTCTATGTTTACATCAAATCTCTCTAAACGTGGACAAGACAAGAACAAACATCCCAGGCAATCTCGAGCTCGGTTTCACTCCCATAAGTCGATATGCCAACCCAACAAGAAAGCTATGAAGAAATTCCTCCAATGGCTTGGGAGTTATATGTATTTCAGTGCGTCTTGAAATTATTTCCAAAGAAGGAAAGGTTTTTGATATATAAAAAAAAGAGGAAAATAGAAGATATTTTTATTTTTTATTGTTTAATAATAATCCGTACACTTAAGATGTCAATTTTAGAAAAAGTGAATAAAAAAATCAACCATCAATTTTTGTAAACACGTATGCGCGTTTGTCACATCACACAATGTGAGGAGAGGATTGAAGCATATTTCAATCATACGTTTGATTGGGAAAAGAAAAAGTCGTGTGAGATTTCTGTTCCTCATTCTCTGGATGAGTGGATGTCATTCAAGTTTAGACAATTTGATAATTTTGTCATTCACCAAACATGAAGAGGTAGTTTAATCTTGCTCGATTCAAATTCTCTCGTAATATAGAAATTGATCTTATATCTATGTTGCACTGCACTTCGCATGTGAGATTCAATATAAAGATAGATATAAGTGGAACGTTGATTTAGCTCTACTCAAAAAATATCAATTGGCGACAAAAATTGAATGTACCCATTAATATGTCATCTTAAGGTACTGTTAAATTAATAAATCTTATCTACATTCAGGAGTCGTATTATTTTGATTGCCTATCTCCATGAGTTAGAAATAAACCGACTCGAATATAATAGTCTTTTCGACTCTTCGAATGAATGTTCGGAGAGGCCAATTAATAGTTTTCTCGACTGAATGTACCCATTAATATGTCATCTTAAGGTATTATTAAATCGATGAATTTTATCTACGTTCAGGAGTCATATTGGTTTGATCGCCTATCTCTATGAATAAGAAATAAGCCGACTCGAATACAATATTTGTCTTTTTGAGTCGACTGAATTTTCGGAGAGGCCAATTATAGAAAAAATAAAAATTCATAAATATGAGAGAGAGAGAGAGAGAGAGAGAGAGAAGGGGTATGGTCAGTTTAAAAAAGGTGACTCCATCCTTCACCAAAAGGCCAATGCCTCCTTAACCCTCTTCAGCCTCCTAAAAGCCGTCCCCAGTTGTGTATTATGCCCCCTTTATATTTTTGTTACCACCCCAACCCATCATATCCCACCTTACCCCATCATTTTCTCCACCAACATTTTCTCCCTGTTTCGTGTGGTTTCTTGAAGATAACATTAAATCATTGTTATAAAAAGTTTGTCTAGACCGAAAGTTCGAGCAAAACACCTCGCTTTATTAAATTTTCCAATTCTTAAACAATTAAATTTTTAATATTTAGGAGTCGCTTAAGCTCACTTAAACTCGTAAAGTTTAAAATTTCGCCTTCAAATCTAGTCATGCTTTACGCTTTTTTGAACCCTCCCCATATTTTTTAACCTTTGGCTATTCAAATTCCCATGCGCCACTTCTCATGCAATTAAATTCTCTACTTGCCTCAATCAATTTAGTTCATCCAAACCCCACCTTTTACTTTAATTTAATTATTTTTCACTTTCTATATATATATATAAAAAAAAAAAAAAGCTGGATTTTGCCAATAATCTTGAATGATCTAGACTGAATGATATCGAAAAAAAAAAAAAAAAACTTTTACGCAAATAATAATATTTTACATAATATGTTTGACGTGCTACACTAGACAATATTGACATGATTTGGACGATGTTGTGTTATTTAATATTATGTACGGCACGTCTCTATTTTGTTTTGTTAAAAAAAAATTGATAAAATTTATGTCAAAGTCAATAATTAATTTAACTATAAATTCACGAGACTCACATTTTATCAAAATATGTTAAAATTCTGATTTTTAGCAGCTGGGTGAATTGATTAAAATCAGATTCTTTTAATAATTTTTATATATTCGATTTTAATATAATAATTTCGGTCGAACAGATGGATTTTAATAAAATTGACTAAAAGGTAGTCAAAATACCGACGCATATCTATTTGAGTGTAAAGCAAAAGGTCGACGCATGAAAGTATCGTATATAATTTGATCTCTTTGCAGACTGGGGAAGTTTCATCTGGTCTACATTTTCGTTACTTCTGGCGGCACAACGTCTCAAGGGAGAGAATATGCAAATTCCTAATTCTTTTTTAGGGATAAACATTTCATATAGAAATTTAAATAAATACGAAAAGAATAAAGAAGAAAGAAAAAAAAAATAAAAAATTCCTAGTCGCTCGCTCGCTCGCTCCAACCAACACATCCATTCTCTGCCTCCCGGCTCGTCCGCATTGAAGGTGAATCCTCAGTGCCACCTAAATTAATATTAAATATCATTAATATTGGATAACATTATTCAAAACGTAATGATAAAATATATTTTAGCTACGATGATCAAAGTTAATATATGTCAAGTCAAAGTTGTCAAATAAAAAATGCCAGTAATACACTTACGGCCTGTTTGATTTGACATTATTTTCATGGAACTTGGAAATTGATNGACATTATTTTCATGGAACTTGGAAATTGATTTCCATCTTCTTGGTTTTGACTTGTTTGATTGGTTTAATTTTCTTGGCAAATCATTTTCTTGGTTTTGGTGGGAATTGATTTTACAATTTACCCTTTTTTTAAAAAAAAAAAAAACTTTTAAATTTTTTTTTGGCAATGGAAACAAATTATATCCTCAATTGTAATAAATTATATATCTTTAATAAATAATTTCCATATAAAACAAAGTCAAACGAATATCAAAAGATCCAAAATTTCAATATTTTCCTCGTGAAAAATTATAATAATCAAACACAATTAATTGACAATTCTCAGAAAAATAATTCTAGTCAATTCAATTCCAAGATATTTATTTACTTTCTATCCAAATTTCATTTTTCCAATCAAAGGGACCCTTAGATAAAAGAATTAACAACCAAGCTACAAGTACAAGTACTTGCCAGACAATTCACACCATAGGTGGGTGGCGTGGGATTTTTGTCATTATTTTAATCATGTGGGGGCCACTATCATGTGAGACAATTTTTGAATTTTTGTATAAAATCTGAATGTACAAGAAATTTCCACCGATTTTGCACAGAAAGACAGAAGACAGCTGCCTTCCTCTGAAAAATCTACTAATAGCATTTCTCGAGAGAAAAATCTAGCTGTAGGAAGTGGGACCCAATGTAGAGTAGAGATGAGACCCCTACATCTATATAAACTCCCCACCTTAGTCTTAAATTTTTCGAACATAAAATAAAACTGGAAGCAAATCAAAGAGAAAGTGAGTGACTGTGGAAAGAAAACCTCCCTTTCCTTTTCATACACTAGTCTTCAATGGCTTCCTATGTCGAAAACCGGCAGTTCAGCCACCTCGAACCGTCTGTTCTTCGAGCTTTTAAGCCCGGTCCCACCAGCCACCACCGGTCCAACTCCCCGGTCCGGGGCTGCAACTTCTCATCTAGCTCTTTCCAAAACAAATTACCTAATGCGAATATTAGTGTACGTGATTATTATTCCTCTAGCGAGGACGATGATTATGGCGAAAATCAACATTTGTCAGCTATTAAGAAAGCTAGTTTGGAGTTGGAACCATCAGTTTTGGATACAAGAGACGAAGGCACGGCGGATAACTGGGTGGAGCGCCACCCGTCCATGGTTCGACTTACCGGGAAACACCCATTTAACGCGGAGGCGCCGCTGCCTAGCCTCATGCACCATGGATTCATTACTCCTGTTCCACTTCATTATGTAAGAAATCACGGTCCGGTTCCAAAGGCCACATGGGAGGATTGGACTGTTGAGATCACGGGTCTAGTAAAACGTCCCTTGAGATTAACAATGGACCAGCTAGTAAACGAGTTTCCCAGCAAGGAATTTCCGGTGACCCTCGTGTGCGCCGGGAACCGGAGAAAAGAGCAAAATATGGTTAAGAAAACAGTTGGCTTCAACTGGGGCGCCGCCGGAATCTCCACCTCCGTGTGGCGGGGCGTGTCACTACGCGCCATTTTGAAGCGGTGCGGGATATTCAGCAGTAAAAAGGGTGCTCTCAGCGTCTGCTTCGAGGGGGCGGAGGATTTGCCCGGCGGTGGCGGGTCGAAATACGGCACCAGTATTCGAAAGGAAATTGCGATGGATCCATCGAAGGATATTATCTTGGCTTACATGCAAAATGGGGAAGCATTATCTCCTGATCATGGATTCCCTGTTCGAGTGATAGTTCCAGGGTTCATTGGTGGAAGAATGGTGAAATGGCTTAAAAGAATTATTGTTACTACACAAGAATCAGACAGTTATTATCATTACAAGGACAATAGGGTTCTTCCATCCCATGTTGATGCTGAACTCGCTAATGCTGAAGGTAATCTTTGTCTAATATTAATCGACTTGACTCGACTCGTTCAAGGAAGAAAACGAAATTAAATTCTAATTATAACTATGGTGACGATATTTGTTTGCAGCTTGGTGGTACAAGCCGGAACATATTATCAACGAGTTGAACATCAACTCAGTCATTACGACCCCATGTCACGAAGAGATTTTGCCAATAAACTCGTCGACGACTCAGAGGCCTTACACGATTAGGGGATACGCTTATTCTGGTGAGTAGTCATTTCGAACTTCTTATAATTGGAAACATTACCTGCTATATGGCAATTTTTATTGATTCTCTGGCAATTGGGCGGTTGTTTTTTGGACTAAAATGTAGAAATTTTCGATACATCGTACTTGTCGACTGTGGATAATTCTACTGTTCACCGCCTCCTAGCTAATATTAACGAAACAAAATTTAATGTTTCGATAAAACTTATCACAAGATAATTGATTTACGACATAATATAAAAAGAAAGATCGCGACTTTTCTTCATTTGAACGGTTGTTAAGTGAACGCTTAGTAATTAATCATATTTACACACATTTTCTAAGAAATTCGAACGGCGTTAATATGATTTAATTAAATTATATTATTAGTTAATAGCAAAGATTTTGATATTTTTTTATCTAATTCAATGAATGGTATCTACTTATAATTAATTAATTGAGCAAGTAGGGGAATCACTGATTGTGACTAAAAGTGTTGACGAATAAAGTTCCAACATCGTGGTTGGATCTACAAATATTCATTTTTATAATCATAGCATTCAATACTGAATGAATGGTTATAAAAAAATCGTCCCATTTTATATTAAACTAAGACCTTAGTTAAAAAGTTTATTTTTTAAATTAATTTACTTAAAAGTAAAATAAATAAATAAATAAAAATAATAATAACAAGTTTGAAATATTGAATTGTTTTATTTGTGAAAGATAGGAATAAGTATAATGATTAAAAGTTACTTTCAAAAGATGATTTTTAAGATTATGCTTTGCACTTGATCAATAGGTGGTGGGAAGAAAGTAACAAGGGTGGAAGTAACTGTGGATGGTGGCGATACTTGGCACGTCGCCACCGTGGACCACCCTGAAAGGCCTAACAAGTACGGAAAATACTGGTGTTGGTGCTTTTGGTCACTCGAGGTGGAGGTGTTGGACTTACTTGGTGCCAAAGAAATTTGTGTTCGAGCTTGGGATGAGACCCTTAACACACAACCCGAGAAGCTCATTTGGAATCTCATGGTATGAGTCGAGGATGAATAGAATTCTTTTTAATAATTTAAAATTTTAGGCGAGGTACTGATAATTTGTTGACTAATTTTTGTGTTATAATTATTCAGGGAATGATGAATAATTGTTGGTTCCGAGTAAAAACCAATGTCTGCAAGCTTCACAAGGGAGAAATTGGGATCGTATTCGAGCACCCAACTCAACCCGGAAACCAATCCGGTGGATGGATGGCGAAAGAGAAACACCTCCAAAAGTCCTCAAATGAAAATCAAATCTTAAAAAAGAGTGTTTCGTCACCTTTCATGAACACTACTTCAACAATGTATTCAATGTCTGAGGTTAAGAAGCACAATTCGACTGACTCCGCGTGGATCATCGTCCAAGGGCACGTCTACGACTGTACGCGCTTCCTCAAAGACCACCCAGGCGGGACCGACAGCATCCTCATCAACACAGGCACGGATTGTACCGAGGAATTTGAAGCCATCCATTCCGATAAAGCCAAGAAAATGTTGGAAGATTATAGGATTGGTGAATTGATAACTACTGGTTATACCTCGGATTCTCCAAATAATTCATCCCATGGCCCCACTAGTAATCTCCTACACTTAACCCCTATCGAGGAAATTGCAACCACGAGAAATGTTGCACTTGTTCCACGTGAGAAAGTCCCATGCAAACTTATTTCCAAGACTTCAATTTCCCATGATGTTCGATTATTCCGATTTGCATTGCCTTCCAATGATCAAGTTCTCGGATTACCCGTTGGAAAACACATATTTCTATGTGCCACCATCAACGATAAGCTTTGCATGCGAGCATATACGCCAACAAGTGGAGTCGACACTATGGGCTATTTCGAGCTACTGGTCAAGATTTACCGCAAGGGGGTCCACCCCAAATTCCCAAATGGTGGGCTAATGTCACAACATTTCGACTCACTCCCATTAGGGTCATTTTTGGACATTAAGGGTCCATTAGGTCACATTGAATACACAGGCAAAGGGAACTTCTTAGTGCATGGCAAACACAAGTTTGCCAAAAAACTCGCCATGATCGCAGGTGGGTCGGGGATTACACCGGTATATCAAGTGATGCAGGCTATTTTGAAGGATCCTAAGGATGAAACCTTAATGTACCTCGTATACGCTAACCGTACCGAGGATGATATTCTGCTAAGGAATGAACTTGATGCATGGGCTGAGGAGTTTAAGGATAGGGTTAAGGTATGGTACGTTGTATCTGAATCAACTAAACCAGATTGGAAATACAGTGTGGGACGTATTAATGAAGAGATTCTGAGAGAGAATATTCCGGTAGCATCGGAAAATGCCTTGGCCTTGGCCTGTGGACCGCCGCCGATGATGCAGTTTGCTGTTAATCCTAATTTGGAGAAGATGGGATTCGATCTAAAGGAGTCATTGTTAGTGTTTTAATTAATTAGTAAGAAGAAGAAATTATTGTATACATTATTAGAACATTAAATATGTAAATATGTACCTTTCAATTTATTTTCTGCTTTACTTTTTGCCCCATTTTGCTTAATGTCTGTATTTTAGGGTAGGTAATGTTCTATAAACAAAGTTTTCTTAGTTAAATCAATATTTTTTTTTCTTACATCTTTCCTTCCCGATTATATATAGATAGCAAGAAAAGATTAAACACATTTGTTCTCTTTACTGTTTTCATGTCATTTACAATTTTTGAAAACATTGAAAACACGTTTACAATTTCAATAACGCCAAAAATGTCGTTTTGTCTGTTTTCAGTTAACATCAAGCTAAAACTTCATTTTTTATTTTTGAAAATAATTTTTCAAAATGACAAAAAGAACGCGTTTTCAGCAATTTCAAAATGGACACTCAAAACACAAAATCCAAAATGAACTCAAAACTAAAAATTAAAAACTGAAACACGAAGAGAACAACCCCTAAAGGATTCTTTCAATTTTGAGACTACAACGCCTTTGAGCCCCGAATTCTCCAATTTTCAAATTACTAAACTTTTTAGTCGATCTTGTATTTAAATCAAAAATTAAGAGTCAATGGCCAAGTTCGGAAGGATAAACCAATTATCTCGAAAAAAAAAAAAAAAAAAAA
>CAIGRT010219610.1:0-11058 GCA_903798405.1 Fraxinus platypoda | reverse complement strand
AAACAAGCCTTTAATCTTTGATTTTTGGTACTGGTAGTGAGTCTTCTAGAGAAGTCAATCATCAGAGGGCAGGTTCGATCAATTCCCAAGCCTCACATACTGCCGACCGGCGACCTCGTCCGGCGTCCGCAGTCCGCACCTTCCTAGGCTGAAATCAAAATATTTTACGATAAGGTTTTTATTCCCTGGACTCAGCACACAGCACTTTGATGAATTCCTGTTTTAATTCTTTTTCTTGGTTATGAATTTCGTTTCTTATTTTGGGAAAGGTGAAGAATATGTTGATTGTTGAGGGTGAAATCACTGAAACGTCACCTTTTCCCCCCCAAATTTGAGCGTGTGAGCTGCAAACGAATTGAATTTCTTAAATCTTAATTCTTTGAAATGGTAACTAGTTTTTAGGTTAACAGAAACAGGAAACCCTCTTAGCAGTTGTATGGTGATTATTGTTTTCATAGTTAAGTAACCTTAGATTAATCATCTGATAAATTTCATGAGTTAAAGAATGATAGATTAAGAGAATGTTTGTTTCAATTTAATTATGTAAACTGTGGAAGTTCAGCTAGCTGATCTACAGTATATTGTTCATAGTGTTGATTTTTGTTTAAAATATTATGTGCTTTCAATTTTCATTAAGGATACTGATAAATGGCAGAAAATAAGGCAATTTCCTCATAATGGGAAGAAGAATTGGATTTTTAATTGGATGGAATTATGGAATTGGATTAAACAAACTTTACTGTTGAATTTATTGCTCAAACGGGTGAATGTGGGAGGTTGGATTTTGCATGCCAGTTGAATTGTGGAGGGCTCATAATAATTAATCGCCTAAGGCCTCTAAATTCTCTGGGCAGGGTACTAATGGCGCAGGGAAATAAAATACTGGTAAGCTCGATATCCGAGCTACAGAAGAAGCAAAAACAAGCTAAGAAGTCAAAATCCGGCGGCTTCGAGTCGCTGGGCCTTAGTCCCAATATCTTCAGGGGAGTCAAAAGGAAGGGCTATAAAGTTCCTACACCTATCCAGAGGAAGACGATGCCCATAATACTTTCTGGAAGCGATGTTGTGGCTATGGCCCGAACTGGGTCGGGGAAAACGGCGGCCTTTCTAGTCCCTATGCTTCAGAAGCTCCAGCAGCATGTTCCACAGGCTGGCGTCCGAGCCCTCATTCTCTCCCCGACGCGTGACTTAGCTGTCCAGACTTTAAAGTTTACCAAAGAACTCAGCCGCTTCACAGGTTCGCCATTTTTGTATGTGTGAGCAGGGATGGATTTAAGGGGAAGTCCAGTCCAGTCCCTGACCCGTTATTTTTTATTTTTTTTAGTGTACTTTTTTCTATTGTAGTCCAGTCATGGATCCGTTTTTGTGTGTGAGTATCGGTATTTTGTTAAAAAATGTACATGTGAATGTTTACGTGTTCAAGTTGTTTTATTTTGAAATTTGTAAAAGGAGTTTAGAATTATGAAAAGTTTGAACTTTTGATTTTGTGTGAACGTGTTAATGAGATCACTTAATCTTTTGGTTTTATATGCACTCTGTGAATGGAATGTTTAAAAATATATTAATATCAAAGTGTGAGAAGATCGAATTTTTTTAGTATAAGTAGATGTTTTTTGATTTTGGGGTATGTCTACCTGAATTTCTAATGGGCAATCTCTGTCATTTGTGGGTTGTGACAGTAATTGTATTGAAGCCGAGCAAGAAGAACAAGTATAGATTTGTGCCTTTTGAATTGAGTCTTAAAGTTTAACTTTCCTTTGTTTTAATGCACACGGAGGGAAGTACAAGAAGTATAGTGCATGGTAGAATCTTATTTATCTATGCTGTAAATATTTAGTCTTTTTCATGGGCGATTCGGTTAGAAGTGTAAATGGTTCATCATTTAATTGAAATGTAGAAAATTACTATATGATGTTTAAAGAATTTCAATTTTGGGCCTTTAGGTTTATATTTATTTATGTTTACTGGTGGGCTATCTGCTTTAGTTTAGAGCAAATTGTTATGCTTTCTGGACCATTGGACATAATAATCTATTTATCTCAACCAAGATAAACAATTAATTTCTTTGGTTTTGAGGATAATCTATGAAAATTTCAAAATTAAAACAACCGCATTTTATACGAGGTGACTAGATTGTCCTTCAATACCACTTCCTTCCTTGAAAACAATGCAATATCAAAATGTTTTGCAGTTGTAATTAACATGTTACCAACTATTATTCTGCAATTCAAACTAACATGATAAGTTTTGGCCAAAACCAGAGCACACCCTCGCACTATAGTTCTCCAGAAATAAAAGCGAATTGATTTTAGTTGTTCAGTGTAGTTAAATTGGTAAAACAACAATATGCCTGTTGGGTGGAGTCGTGGAGAACCTATTCTTGAGTTACGTTTTTTGACTGATTGGTATAGACTGTCAACAGATTCAACACTAAAGCTTCAAAAGCTTTTCCTTAATTCCTCAATAATCCTGAATCCCGATTTGAATGTGGGCAATTTTGAAGCTGAGTTTTAAATAAGTATTCGCAGTACCTCGGCATTTGCATTGAGATGCTTCCATTTCAATGATGAGTGAATAATTTTTTTTCATTTCCTTTGCTGTATTGTTATTGAAATTTATTTGCTTTCCTTTGCAGATCTTCGCATTAGTTTACTAGTTGGTGGTGATAGTATGGAAAACCAATTCGAAGAATTGGCACAGAATCCTGATATTATAATTGCTACTCCTGGTAGGCTCATGCACCATTTGGCAGAGGTTGATGACATGTCACTGCGCACTGTGGAGTATGTAGTTTTTGATGAAGCTGATTGCCTCTTCAGCATGGGTTTTGCTGAGCAGTTGCATAAAATTCTTACGCAGCTGAGTGAAAATCGTCAGACATTGCTTTTCAGTGCAA
This sequence comes from Fraxinus platypoda, assembly GCA_903798405.1. Classification (NCBI taxonomy): domain Eukaryota; kingdom Viridiplantae; phylum Streptophyta; class Magnoliopsida; order Lamiales; family Oleaceae; genus Fraxinus; species Fraxinus platypoda. The sequence continues at coordinate 8,162 of CAIGRT010219610.1, read as the reverse complement.
CCTTACCAAGTGCTCTTGCTGAGTTTGCCAAGGCTGGTCTTCGGGATCCTCAACTTGTAAGACTTGATTTGGAGACAAAAATTAGCCCTGACTTGAAGCTTGCCTTTTTCACTGTAAGGCAGGAGGAAAAATATGCTGCATTATTGTATTTGATAAGGGAACATATCAGTTCTGATCAGCAGACGTTGATTTTTGTTTCAACAAAGTATCATGTTGAATTTCTTAATGTTCTCTTTAGAGAAGATGGCATTGAGCCTTCTGTTTGCTATGGGGATATGGATCAAGATGCACGTAAGATCCATGTATCAAGATTTCGGTCAAGAAAGACTATGCTGCTGATAGTGACCGATGTTGCTGCTAGGGGAATTGACATACCTTTGCTTGATAATGTAGTCAACTTTGACTTCCCTCCTAAGCCTAAGCTTTTTGTCCATCGTGTAGGGCGAGCTGCTAGGGCTGGTCGTATGGGCACTGCCTTTTCTTTGGTCACATCTGAAGATATGCCTTTCCTATTGGATCTTCATCTCTTTCTCTCGAAACCAATTAGGGCTGCTCCCACCGAGGAAGAGGTTCTACAAGATATGGATGGTGTCATGTCTGAAATGGACCAAGCTGTTGCTAATGGGGAAACTGTTTATGGGCGTTTTCCACAGCCAGTTATAGATCTATATTCTGACAGAGTTCGAGAAATCATTGATTCATCTACAGACCTGACTACTATGCAGATACCCTGTACAAGGGCATTTCGCCTGTATTCAAAGACAAAACCAAAACCATCTAAGGAGTCTATTCAAAGAGTAAAAGGCTTACACTGTGAAGGGTTGCATCCGATGTTCAAAAATATTCTAGGCGGGAATGAATTAACAGCCATGGCCTTCTCTGAACGCCTGAAAGCATTTAGGTAACTTCTAAATCTCACTTTTAAATTTGATGTCTTCGAGCATTAAAAGCTAGAGATTAGTAGTCCTTCAACCTTTGCACAATTTTTATTTAACAGACCCAAGCAAACCATTTTAGAGGCTGAAGGTGAAGCGGCTAAGTCAAAACATCGGAAGGTAATGCTGCCGCTCATTTTTCTTTTTACCTTTTGATACTATTAACATCAAGAATTGCATTTTTTTTTCTTATTCTATACAAAGATTTTTTCGGTCAACTGTGAAAATAAAGTAAATTTCAGGGATCTTCGAGTCAATGGGTTGATGTGATGAAGATGAAAAGAGCTATTCATGAGGTGGTGATCAATAAAGTGCAGCAGCAGCGCTTTATGGATCATGCCACTAAGGTAAATCCTCCAATAAAATATTCATTGTATGATAATTGTTGTGCTAGGGGTATTTGGAAGTGATTGACCAGATTGGCATCTTATTTTAATTCTTATACGATGCAGGCTATCCATTCACCTGACAGTCTTTACCTTAAAAGAATTCCATAATTAATGCATGACTTTTTGGCCTTTGCATGTGAAGGATTAGAACCTAAGATACCGATAGTGGAATAGTATTCCAGAGAAAGCACAATAGTGTTTCTTGTTGAAAATGGGGTCTCTAAAGTAATAGAGAAAACGTCAATTACTATATACATGATTAAAATCCATTAAGAAATCAAATATCAGTCACTTTAGGCGCTTACTTCAAATGTGTTGACCATTGTTCAGATCACGATTTGAGATGTTTGTGTCAGCCTTGTCAACCCTTAAGAGTCTTCGTTTTTAGAATTAGATGTCCAGACTTTGATTTAATTCATCGTGGCTCTTTGAGGCCTGAAATTGTGTCACTATCATTTTTGACCACACATTTTAGTCCAACAATTTTATCTACTTTTTAACCACACATCTCATGGACCCGATTTTTATCAACTTTATTCTACACAGGCTCTAAGTTGGGAAAGAGGAGTATCTACGAGACCTGCATTTATCCCATGATTGGATATTGACAAGCCTCCATCCCCACACCACTCCCAGTTTCTGGGACACGTCCTTCAAATGTTTGATTTAGTTTGCAAAATATGATGGATTTGTGCTATATATGTAGAGCTTTTGATTGGAATTTAATTTGCTAGGTTATAATCCATTTTTCCCTATTTAGATTCATCAATTTCAATTGAACCTTGATCTTACCCTGCACCTTTACTTCTATGTTAAGCATAATTTACGGTTCTTGGATGTCTTCTTTATGTTCACTTAGCTCATCTCTTTGGTCATGTAGGAAGTTGAACCAGAAGACAATACTACGAAGAACAAGCAGAAACAAGGTGTTTGTGATCACTCTTTGTTTTTCATCTTTTATTCACCTTACTCCTGTGATGTAATATATTCAAGGCTGGCTACCTATGCAGCTATGCTTACACTTGTCCTGTTGAGCATTACTTTGGATAGAAGCTTGGGTGACAATATCTGCAATTCTACCGCTAAAAAGAAATTTAAGTATGTTTTATTTTTAAACTAGAGGCAAGTATTAATAATTTCACCCTAAAAGCATATTTAGGCTTTAGGGTTTCTGATACAGCTGTGTCGTTGTAGACTCTAGACTCTTTGAAGTAAACATAATATAGAGAATTATGTTGCTTCATCCATACAATTTAGTAACCCTTGTTCAGAAAAAGACTTGAGAAATATTTGTTTATTAATGATCCTGGGGTCTAAATGTCAAATAAATTCTCGAGGAGACCCTTTTGCACTGGACATCAGTTCTCAAGGCAGTCAATCCATAAGAAATAGGACATATATTAAGCGATATTTTTGTTTATCTAATCCTTTTGGCAGATAATGAATTATCTGATCTGTTTAGTCGTTTTCACTACATATTCAAATTGACCTTGGCAGTTTCTGGTTTCAAAAGGAAGGGAGATAGCTTCAAAGATGAGGAGTACTTCATAAGTTCAGTGCCCACGAATCAGGTGAATTGATGCTCATTGCATGGTCCTTTACCATTCAAGATGTACCTGATTGAGATAAAATCTAGTCCTAAATGCCCCTCCCTCATAGCACAGTTCTATTACAGTTGTTCATTTCTTAAAATCTGCCTTTTCTGGTATCATGCAATAATTACTTGGCTCATTGTGTCAATTTCAGCATTTTGAAGCAGGACTTTCTGTTGGTGCTAACCAAGGCTTTGAGTCAAATAGGTATGCGCAGATCTTGATTGCCTCTTATAATATGGGATTTTTAATATCTTTTTCGGCTACAAATAATCACCTGGAATATTTGTCATAAACCAGCTGTTTAAAGTTAGAATAGCAAAAAATATCAGATATCTGAATAGAATTGAGTAAAGATTCTTTATTGCAGTTGATAAGATCTAGGAATTAGTAAGAGTAAATTGAATAGTCAAGTATGTAAATCAGCCATTATTTTAAGTGAATCATTCTTTAGATCTGAAACTTGAACAGTGATATGGAGAGGATATTTACATCTCTTGATGAATAGGTTGGATGCTGCTGTTCTTGATCTAAATGCCGATGATGGTGGGGGGTTACAGAAGCAAAAATCTTCCTTTCACTGGGATAAGGTACTGAATCCGTTCACCCCAACCCCCGGAGAAAATGAAAAGAAATTCCAAACAATCTGTATTTTGTGATGTACTGTAACATTTAATCATACTATGGTGACTTGGCAACAGAGGAGCAAAAAATATGTCAAGCTAAACAGTGGTGACCGTGTGACGGCAAGTGGGAAGGTATTTTCCTTGGCACATGTACTTTCGACACATGAATGAAGCATTCCTCTACCTAAAAAATGAGAAATTTTTCAAGACATATCCCCTACCTGAAAAACCAATTCAAGTTAAGACTCTCTGGCCTTTATGGAACGGAGGTAGTATATTGAATCAGATAAATTGCATTTATTTGCATCAAATCTTTCTAAAGAGTTTTTAATTCTTGGAATGATGAGATAACAAACCTTTTAATTATATTCTAATAATTTTGATTCTTATGCTCTCTAATCTTATTAAAAGAAACTTGACACCTTGTAATTTCATGAATGGGCACCAGTTTGATTGTAGACTTTGTGTGATTACCTTGAGATGATGGGTCATTTTGCTGTTTCTGTGAGCTTTGAACTAGTAAATATTTGAGATTTCTACCTCAATTTAGATTTGATGTTACTTCCATTATACTATGTTGAATAGATTCCAAGTTCTGTTACTGGATGTATCCATTGCTTTGAACTTTCCCGTGTTCTGATATACATATCATACTGAGTTATCTATATGTAATACAACCTTGTTCATATTGTTTTTCTGAAGTTTTCCTCGCATGAGTGGACTATTAAATTTCAAAATTTTCTTTTTTCCAATACGGAGATATCTTTAGCCTGTCTATTCTTGAATGATAGAATTTCACAATTTCGTTTTTACAATAAGAACGCTATTTTTATCTTTCGGTCTCACACATGTATTACTATCCCTTAAATTTGTTTCCGCAAACAATTGAGAGGTCTCCTATTGCTATATGCATGAAAAAGTTTGTTTTGCTTTGCTTAATTGACCATTAGATTTTCCAAGGCTTTTTTGTGAAATTTTCAATGGTATTCAGATAAAAAATGAAAGCGGTGCGAAATTGAAAGCTAACAAAACTGGGATTTACAAGAAGTGGAAAGAACGATCACACAAGAATGTATCACTTAAAGGAAGAAGTAACGAAGGCACTGATGAATCTTCTCATTCTACAGGTAAGCTTTAGACTCGAGCTACTGCACTGTATTTCTACCTCTTCATTTCTACAGGAAATGACACTAGTCGTGTAATATACCACAATAACCAGCAAGTCCCACTCCTAACCTAATACACAAGAAATGGCTATTAGCCATTTCACCGTTTCGTTCAACTCAGAACTACCTCTTGTCCAATGAATTCAGTATGTTGCAATCACGCCATGCCATCTTATTTCTATGTTACTTTCTTGCAGTGGATGCTTTGATTTTTGCCCTCTCATTGCACTTGACACTTTGTATTTTATTTCATTTTCTTTTTTTTGACACTTAGAATTCATTTCATTTCATTTCATTTTTTTTACGTGCAACATGGTTGGAATTTATGTGGCTTTTCGTCTCTTGAAAAGGAATTCTTGGTGATTTTACGTACCATGTCTCCGGTTACAAATTTCTAGTTTATATAGAATTGCTAAAGTGCACGTTAAACTGACTCGTTTATGGAATTGTTACCCAAATATTTTTCTCTCTTATTAGTTACATGTGTTGATAATTAAGTTGCCTTCACTGAGAAAAGTATATGAACAACAGGATGGATTTTTACATGATCTTTAAACTTTCTTTTCACAGGTCGTGGTGGATTACGAGGGGATAACAGAAGATTCAAAGGTGGAAAGCATAAGTCAGTACCAAATGCTCACGTGCGTTCAGAAATCAAAGATCTCGATCAAGTTAGGAAAGCTAGGCAAAAGAAAGCAGAGCGGATTTCTCATCTGAAGGGAGGCAAATCAAATAAGGGGAAGAAGTCAGGTAAAAGGGGTAATCGAGGAAAGTCGAAGTAGGGTTCAACAACTTTCTGTCATCTGAATCCAAGGAAGCATTCCAAATACTTAACGACCAGCCTATGTTTTGAGAGATCAGTGGAGATGAGCATGGCATGCCTGTCGTGGAAGTCTAAGTAAGGTGGATTAGACAATATTGGACAGTGCTAAGAGTGAAGATGAACTTGTCTATCGTCGTCTGCTCATTTTCAGTACTGTTCCTCCCAAATATAGCTTCAATTTATTTGGATAATGTTAAGAACTCCTATTTATTAGAAATAAACATTGGTATTTAACATGGGGTATACTAAGATTCTTGATTCAATTTATGTAGTTTGAAGTGTTGTTTTGTTCAATGATATCTAGATCATTATTTTCCCACGTGATCTAGATTTTCTTCAATAATATTGTTTTCCTTTCTCTTCTCTTTTTCTCTTTCTTTCAGGTTTACACTTTCTTGAGTTGTTTAGCAGAGTCAAGGAGGGTCTTAAAAAGTGGAAAAATTATGCAGAAATGGTGAAAGAAACTGACCTTTTATGGATATTATTCATTTTTAGAAGTACATGTATTTACGTACACTTTCTAATTGTAACTATATCTGGTATAGGATCAGATCTAATGAATGGATAAAAAAAAAAAGGGATTCGTGTACTCGACTCTAATTTTATTGGAGCTAGGCTTAAGTTGCCAGTAATATGCTAACAAGAAAGTTTCCAGGAATTGGTTTTCTTTTTGGGGTTTCAATATTTTTTTGTTGAAACTTTAGCAAACATATTTTGGGAAATGGCGATTCAATAATTCCATTATTTTTTTAATTTTTTTTTTTTGTGGGAGATTAGGACTCTAACTATCCATTTGGGTCATGTGTGAAACTATGGAGTACGGTTTAATCATCTTCTGTTTCCATTTGGAAATTTCAATGTATATATGATTTTCAAATTAGGATGGAGAATTTCTGATTCCATGCTGCCAAATTCAGCTGAGTTACATTCATTATATATGCTGTAAGATCACAGAAATTGTATTCTCATGGCATTTTTAATTTACTGATTTTGATATGTGGACTTGAACGCTTAATTGGTTGTAAATTTGGTGAATAAAACACCAGATTTTTTATTTTTTTTCCCGCGTAATTTTGTTTTGCAAGAAAGGGAAGAACTGGCTACTTTGGATCTAAAATTCTTAATCTCTATTCTTTCTTGGTTTTCACTCCTTCAGTTAATTTTGTGTTGCTGATAAATTCTTGTGATCATTATTTCTGACGACTTTCGACGCCTTCCATTTGGTGGTACACACAAGGCAAGTTCATCCTGGTCACGGAAGAATTGCCACCAAGGTGTATTTCCGGGCTCAGTTACACCTTTAAACCGAATCAAACACACAACCAATTGTGTTTTACTTCGGTTGCTTGACTCAATGTATCCACAAAGAACACAATTGGGTGGGTGCTATATGCAACCAAGAAGAGAAGGAAGACAAGTTTCAATTTCCCAACACGAAGAGAGAAAACAACGAAGAACGGATGCCTCCTTTTGTTTTTTTATTGCGCGCACGACGGCTTCTTCCAATAATGAGGCCCTATATAGATCTAAGGTGTAATTTAAGTGGGCACTAATAATGGGCTCATGGATCAACAAATGGTAAAGGGGCTGGGACATAAAGGAAAGCCATTCAAGAAGTAAATGGGTTATGAGCAACATTGACTTGCTTCCAACGACCCCGAATTGTTTTCGGGTTGAGCCAATTGATTGATGTGTTTATAATAATTTCACTCATCGGCCGAGGCCTATGAAACTTAAATCAAACTGTTTAACATCATTGTCCGGGATTTATTGGTATCAAAACCCAACAATTCTGATAAGAATCCAAATGATCATCTGGCGGCTGAAAGATTTCCGGCAATTCTGTTTACTTCTTAGTTATCTTTATCAGCTTGTCTGGTTAATATTTACAGAACCAACTTAAATAGAATCCTCGGCAATATTCTTGATAATGAGACAATTTTGTGTCATTTTTCTATGATTTTGTAAATTTATCGTCTCTTTCACGACAAAGAACTTGTTAGTATAAACAGGAATTGTGCGAAGCATATCAAATTTTGAGTGATCCAGTGCAAAGAGATGCATATGATCGAAATGGAAAGCATTCCATATCTAAGTAAGTCCATCCATGCCTCAGTATATGAAGGTTTTTTTATAAATAATTGTCTAAAATGTTTTGATTTTTTGTTCCATCACTTCTTCAGGGAAACAATGCTCGATCCCACTACTGTTTTTGCTCTTCTTTTTGGAAGCGAACTTTTTGAAGATTATATCGGACATTTAGCCGTGGCATCTATGGCTTCTACTGAATTAGCTGTTGAAAGTGACAATCCAAGTTTTTCGCTTTTACTTGAACTTAGGTTTCTTTCTACTTCAGATTGAAGTCCATAATAATGTTATATTCTTCACGAAACCTTGCATATTCGCGTACAGTTTATATTCGTCTTCATTTAATATAATGCAATCAAATGAAGGCTGTTCAAAGAGAAAGGGAAGAAAAGAATGCTAGGAAACTAGAAGATTTTCTATACTGCTATATTCGAGGTGACAGAAGGATTCTTAAAGCACGCTGAAACTGAAGCAGAGCGGCTTTCACGTGCAGGTGAGTTTGGTAGCCAAAGCCTATGTGATGCGGACATCATTGGGTCCTCG
>CAIGRT010219602.1:0-16842 GCA_903798405.1 Fraxinus platypoda | reverse complement strand
CTCCACAAAACCTTCAACTTTTAGCCACATTTTGAAGACAATATTTAAAATGATATATAAATTTCAGATCAAGTAGTTCAATATGGTATCCAAAGCAGCCAAATGTCCTCGGGTTCAAATCTCATTGCCACCCATTTAAATGAATTGTACGTGTGACAGACTATGATGGGGAAAAAAATAAATTCCAGCTATATTTAAATGATATAATATTTGGCTCTACTTAATAGCTTAACCTTTTAATTCTAATGGTTCAACAATATCAAAAGAAAAACCAATCTTTCTCTATGAAACATTCAATCCGAGCAACTGGCAAATTTCATGGTATCCAGTTTAAGCAGTTTAATTCATCTCTAGGATGCTAGTAGTAATGGCACCAGTTTCAGGGAAAATTGGGCCAAAAACTCGACTCGCCTCCCAGCTCCCAACTCTCTTGCTTCCTTCCATTCCAAACTAGTCTCACTGGGAGCCAAATAACGAACTCACTTAATAGTCTACATGAATGACTATTAAAACTTATCCTTCCAGCAGAAGATTGATCAACTGACAATATCAATGCTTATTTGCATCACTATTTGAATGTGTTTCTCATTAAGTCAATGTGACTAAAACAAAATATGAATATAATTGGTTTCACAAACCTACCGCAGATGATAGAAGAAGGATGTTTCAAGGATGACAACTAAACATGACGTATTTATTTAGAACAACACAAAATCATGGTGGTACTCACCTCAACCACTCACATTGCCACCTTAAAATTCTGAACAATCAAATTCCAACCAACTCATCATTCCATTTCAATAAATAAATGTATCCTACCTCAAATTATTTGACCCCAAGAGATCCATATATATTCAAGCACCACGACATTCAGGTTAATAAGCTGATTACAGCCTCCATCTACCCCGAGACCTCTTTGAATTGTAAAACTTAATACTTTGAAGCTGCCTAACAACGGCTATGAAACTACTGTACATGCAGTTACCACATCTCTCATACACCAATGGTCAGGACGTTAAACCTTCTAAGCTACAATTGTTTTATAGGACAAGGAACCAGGATGGGAATTGGACGCTTGGACCTCTCAAAAAGGAAACAGGCATTCATTAGATCCAAAAGTATTCAATTTCACAATTTTAAGTAATATTCAAGAAATATGAATGCAGTAGATAATATATGGCAGTTTATGTTTCCGCAATCAAAGCATTAAAGAAATTGAAAGCTTACCTCTCCAATATCCAAAGCATTCTGCTTATTCTTGGGTTCAACCTGTTGCCCAACCCACACATAAATATCCGAGTGACAGTCAAGAATGAATACATCTTCAGTCATTAGATCATCTTGGTTGAAATTGTGTATTTCAGTCACCTGCAATAAAAACTCTGATTCAATGTTGCAGAGAACAATCTAAGAGAACATGGCTAAAGTGAGGTTAATGCCATATTTCAGCATGTGAAACCATTAGTATCTTATGATAAAATATAAGGACATAGGTACATTTATAAATATTAGGCTGGCGAAAGGCAAAGAGGTTCAGGAAAAAGACAATTTTCACAGAAAGCTATTTTGGACAGACAAGCCCTTTATTCCCGGCTACTCAACTGAGTAGATAAAAGAAGGCATAGACTCTAAAAGTATTAGTCAAATTTCGTTGCTGTTATTTCCCTAGTAAATAAAACCATACGAGAAAAGGGCATACCTTCAAACCTCCTGAAGACATCGATAAATTCGGCAGTAATCAATGTAATGAATGAAAGAATTCAGTTAGTACAGCACAACACAGGAAGTCTGATTACAAATATTCAAAAATAAAAATGTTATAGAAATTATTTTTTTCTTCACACCTTTTGAGAAATTGCATGAGAATAGATGAGGATCACTTTCAGCATCTCTTGCAATTTTCTGGCTTGGGTATTCAGATTTTCCACCTAACAAATCCCAAAACTGCTCAGATTCTGCACCTTCTTTCTGCAGTCTGGATTGCATATCGGGCTGCAAGAATGAAGTGTGACGAGTAAATTAGATAGGTAAACAACCATTGGCAAAAACACAGCATTAAGTTCTTTCCGTTACTCAATAAAATATTCAAATAAGATGGAAAATGCTGAAGATTATTTAAGCATATAAGTTTGTAGTTCATAAGTTCAAATTATGGAAGACAAACAAAATGATCTGTGACAAAATGAAACCTCCAAATGCAGAATCAACTCTTAGAGGAAGGAAAGCATCCTTAACAACTATCAGACCTTTATAAGATCCAGCTGCCTCTCAACAAGTTCCTGGTCTTCAGATGTTGTAAGGTTTCCGGACCAGGTAAACACAGAGGAGCCACTGTGGAGTATGTAACAGTAGGAGGAATTCAAAGATGATGCCACCTGAATCAAAATAAATAAATAAATAAATCATATTCCCTCAGTAGTCGTGGTTGACAAATTGGGCAAATCAGCAAAACTGACGTATGCTTTCAGTCATAAAACTGAATCCTTATGGTGACTCGATGAAACCTAGTTATTTTGAAAGGAAAGTTCCGTTCTTTTTTGACAAGTTTCGGACAAATAGAAGTAAAAGTTCATAGGCATGTTTCAACGGCACGTGACAAAAAAAAAATATTATGTAAAATTGCACAAACTTGAACTTAACTTAAAAGAGCATTACTTGTACTCTTGGGCATTTAAAAAACCGACACTTCAACATATGAATTAATGACATTACACCGTGTAATACCTTGCAGAGAAGTGGGCGAGGGCGAGGGCGAGTCTTTCTCAAATGAGAATAAAGAAGATTTTGGGCAAGACAATAAAGAAAATTGCCCTTAAATGGCGAGAAATTGGTTGACATTAATCAAGGAACTCCAGCATGAAATGGTCGCAACGGGTTGAAAGAATGGAAATAAAACAGAACTCAAATGAAGTCAGATTATTAATTGTTAAAGCTTTGCTCCCAGATATTGTGGACAAGGCCTCAAACGAAAAATATATACATAAGAAGACAACATTTATAATTTATAGCACTTACATCAATAGGCGTGTATAAGAATCACCAAATAAATAAGTAGTACATAAACACACGTGTATATGTATCACCAAGCCTTTCAAATGAATCAAATTAGTTTTATTTAATCAAATTGAACATTCAAGTTCAAACATCTACAATTAGTTTTATTTAATTAATATTCCACAAAAGGAAATTTACAAAATACACCATTAGGATAGGGTATATTTACACTTTACATACTATGTTTTTTAATATTTACATTTTAAATACTATATTATATTATACTAAGTCGTAACAAAACAAAACATTTTCTAGAAAAAATTGAAAGATTCACAAATATGCGATCATAAATAGCTAAAACATACAAAATTACCCTTATTTACAAATAACAAATCACACCATATATATTAAAATATGTATCAATTTACATATCATTTCTTTAATTAGTTTATTCATTCTTCAAAATTTAACTACTAGAAGCCATGATATTAATAAAATATTTTTTTCTAATAAATTTTATTATATTCATTTTCCTAGAGTTCCAAATTAAATAAATAAGAAATTAACTTTTAATAAGTTAATAACACAGAGAAACTTATAGATAAAAATTCATTTGATTCCAACATTTTAAAATAGAGATTCTTGTCATATTTTACTAAAAAGTTATATTCATTACATAAAAATTACAAAAATCATGTGAACTGATTTTGATATTAGTTATTATTTTGCAGCTTTTAATTAATTTATTACTCATTTTAAGTTGGATTATTAGCTTTATATCTTTCTATAAACTGAAACAATCTAAGAAGGTACGTATAATTTTCTTGATTTTTGTTCTCTTTTATGCGGTTAAAATAAAAAATAATAATATATATATATAATAATATATATATATATATATATATATATATATATTCTTTAAAAAATATCCAATTGTAAAAAATGTTTATAATTTAATCAAGAGACTCTGCGGAAAATTAATTTGTGGAGAGATACACGAAAGAGAAAGGACAAGAAATAGATGAAAAAGAATAGTAATTAAAAGTTTCAAAAAATAAAGAAATAGTTAAACATGTTTAAGTGTTACATGATTTAAAATATAGGGTGTAATTTTTTATTCTCAAATAGGGGTATTTTGGTATATACAAATTTTTATAATGACATAGTTGTAAAGTGTTCAGCAACAGGAGTCATCTGTTACCATTCAATAAAGAATAGTAGGTAAAATATAAATTTTACAAAAGAATACAGGTTGTATTTTGTAAATTTCCCTACCACAAATGATTGATCTTTAGTAATTAAAAAAAATTTGGAAACCATGAAGCAATATAAAATGTAGAAGCTACACCCATAATATATCATACTGTAATTAGCTCGAAATTAAACATTTTCATCAATACAAAAAGATTCTAGCTTCCTCAAAGTCTAAATCAAGACTAATAAACATCCAATTCACATAGAGCAAAAAATAGTTAGATGATAGGTACAAAGACGACTCGTACATTAGAACTTCAGAGGTGTGCTTTGGAATCTAATAAATTTAGGTTAAGCAGAACCAAGAAACATTACATGCAATACCACTTCAGTAACAGTAGGAATATCGATGATAATGGAGTTATTAATACTATCATGTTGTCCCCAAAAGTTTGTTTTTATTAACAAGGAAAGAGGAATAGAAAAGGATCTAATGCATGGGATTAGACTGGATTGAATTAAAATGAGAAGTGCTACAAGAACTATGTTTGATAAAAAAGATTCTTACCAGGTTAAAATGCAGGTTCTACACAACAATGTTTAGACCTGATATACTTTATGGTTGAGTGATGGGTTGTCGAAGGAGAAATGATAAGATGACCATAGTGAATATGAGGATGCTTAAATAGATGTGTGGTTACACTATATGTGAAAGATGAAAAATTAGAATGTATGTCAACAAGTGGAAGTGGAGCACGATAAATTAAGGGGATAAAGACGGTGGTTGGATCGTGTTTCGCATAGACCTAAAAAGGCTCACGTTTATATGAGTAACACGATTCTAGTAAAACAAGTTCGAAAAGGGAAAAGTAGACCAAAAGTAACACGAAAAGTTGTTCTAGATGCAGTAAATCTAGCAATAAGGATATATAACTGACTACAAATTTGTTGGCAACAATTTGCTGTAGTTGTTGTTAACATGTATAAAGAACAAAATTCTAGGTGGATAGGAGAAAAAAAAAAAGGAAAAAGCAAAACAAAATGGAATATATTTACCAATAAAGTACATAAATTTGATTTTATACAAATACTACAAGTGTAAAGAATTTGTGCTTTAAGTATATAGAATCAAAATTGTACATTTAAAATTTTGGGATGACATTAAGACAGACCAAGTTAAATGTGCATGAACTGTACAATAGAGACCTTGATTGGCCTCAACTTAGAACTTCAAAACACAAGCTGCATGCCTGAACCATAATGGGCATCTCAATCCCAAAAGCAAACCATCTACCAACAACCGGTCAACGACTCAACAGTAGCATATACAAATGCAAAGATGAAAACATGGGAGGTTGTGTGTGCTTGTTTGGGAGAAATTATAATGAGCTTATAATGAAAAGAAGTAGTGGGTCCTAGGGAATGTGTGGATAATAAGTGAGTAGTAGTTGTGAATGTGTGGTGAAATTAATGTTTGGTTTTGACTGCAAATCATAACAAGATTATTATTGTTTACAAACAAGCTTTATGAGTAATCAAGAGGCGTGCCAAAGTAAACCCATACAATGAAAGGATCAAGATATGAAAAAAATCATTTGGTGGAAAATGTGGGGCATCCAATATGGTGTTAAATGCAATTTTGTGCATTTGAATGTGTGCATACATAAATGAGTACAAGCCCCAAGATGTGGGAGGTTGTCCCTAGCAAATATTGCACACTTCAAAATCCACCTAATATCTTGGTCCTAGTGTCACTCGCAGTCCAGTCCATTTAGACACTACAATTGCCCAGATCGTTTTGTTCGCTTTTGCTCCAGTGGTCTACCGTCCCTTGAACATCATAGCTTGCTAGTTGGCCGACTCAACTTGCTCAACAACCCTGGGGCTACATACAAAGAATCACGGACGAGGTAATAATAAGGAGCTTTATGTCCCAATGCTTCACCTCACGACTCCACATGCATTGTGTAGGATCCAAATCTATCTCACTAAAAAACTAAAAAGGAGCAATCCAAATCCTAATCCTAAAGTTCTTGGCTTTTTTTCAACCCTTGCATGCTTCTCTTTTTCAAATGGCTTCTTCAAATATCTCATAAATTAAACATGGAATAACATCACAAGTACAATAGAGGGAGAGAATGATTAGTTCATGTTTGGGTTAAGGGGACAAGTAACCTGAAACACCTTCATATGATATGAACTAACACTGAGTGCTGTATTATTTGATTACTGAGGCCAAATAATACAGCACTCAGTGTCCCAAAACAGGAAAGACTTTACCGTGACCTTTAAGGTTCGAGCTTTAGAAAATAATCTGCCAAGATGAGACGAAAAAAATAAAACAAAGTAGAACCTTACTTTAGATGCAAGAGTTCACAGCCCTTAAGCGCACAAAATGGTGAATTTCAGCCTAAGCCTGAAAAGGCTCTAGAACCACCAGATAACATGAATACCCCAAGGTATCTTCAAATATACTTCGCAAGGGTCCCAAAGTTAAGTGCAACCATTCTATTATGTGCCTCCAAATGTGAATTCTACTATAAAGAAATTCCCAAAGATTATTCAGCAGACCAAATCAACCAAATCAACATCACGATTCAATTCTTAGAACAGGAACAGACTGTTCATCACATCTTCAAATCATCACTTACAAGCAACCAATCCCAAGAGATCATTAAAAGAGAAGTAAATTACTTTACAGAAGACAACCAAGTACATGTGACGCAGCTTTTAAAGCAACAGGATCAGGACAAACTGTTGCACTATTTAGATCCATTCCAAGGACAACCATGAATCGCACCAATAAGACAAGAAAATATAAAATCCAGAATTAAATTATGAGCAATCAGACAATTGTTGAAAACTCAAAATACTGACAATCACTGAAATTGCAAGATACAGCTACAAAGAAATAATGGAGATGCCTCAAAGCAATTTCCAGCCATCTACCATATAAGAGGGAGACGAAAGAATTGGAGCCCCAAACTTACCGGCTCAACTTGAATTGCTTGCATATTATCAGGTCCACTACCTTGAACACGAAATAATGCAAGTTCATCCTCTTTATATGTATCATCTTCAAGTTCCTTCTCTGATATGTATTGCTTGTAACCTTCACTGAGACCACCCTGGTGACATTTAGAAAATATTAACATTAACAATCAATCATCTGATAAGCACTGGGTGTAATATAAGTAATAACTTCACAAGAGATGAATTTCTGGGAATATATGTCCCTAGCATTTGTAGCTCTACCAAACCTTGAAGACAATAAAGCTCTGAAATATGGCAAAGAACTGGATCGGTTCTTTCCCTTCGTAGATGCGAGCCTAAAAATCCACAGTAAACAAATTATTAGTACAATTATAAAACAGATATTAAAATTCAAGAACAAAATCACATGCATTAAGGAAGGTAATGTGCCTGAGTAGGTAAGAACTTCAGTGACTCAACCATCTTGCTTGCCTGTGAAGTTGCTGAGACTCTATCTCTCTACAGTGAATGTTTAGCAGAAATTAATAATGCGCTCAATAACGACGGCTTCAAATAAACATGATCATGGCATCAGTAGATGCTCAATGAAGTAAAAACATTTCCATATATACTGTTAACATTATTATATATTTGTTGGGAGGAGATGAATAAGATCCAGATTACGGGTAAACATCAAATAAATCAAAAACTGATTTGAACCCTTTCAATGTTGCCAACACAAATACAATTGGACAAAGAAATATTCAAATAGCAAGATTTTTTTCTACCAGCAACAACGTCAGCTAGGCTTTAGAGTTGCAACTCTGAAATTTTTGCTTTAATTTATCCAATAAATACATATCATACTAAAGGTAACTAATACAGTGGTTTCATCTGATTAACTTCATAAGCACAGATGCATTCCAAGGGTACCTGAGAAGGCGATCTCCCCACGGGGCTGTTGAAAACAATACTCTTGTTTATGAAATTTAAGCATTCTTCGTGTGTATCCATAAAAATGTCCCTTCACTCCATTGGTGTGTCCCCTAGATTATATATATGATAACTATAACTACTTTTGCACTTCTTCTTTTGTGTATTTATTTTCTGAAGATGATTTGAATACTTTCTAAATAAAATTTTGAGTTCTTCACTTTGGAACATTAGTCCTATTCACAAAGTGTCATCTGGGGACTTCATTTTATAATATATCTCAGCTCTCCTAAGAATTAATCATATATCTTTGATCTTCCCCATTTCGCTTATAATTTGCTAAATGGTATAAGAGTAAATATGCATAATTTTTACCAGGAAATGTAGAAGCAGGACAGTGTAAACTTATATGACAGAAAAGTTCGAGAGAAGTGAAGAATTTGTTGGCAAGGCATTGGACAAAGCGGCATACAAAAAACTTTCAGTTGTTTATTCCATCGAGAAGCTCTACCCTGTACTGTTATTTTCTTGTAATTATCTTTATTACAGGAGTAATGAGGCTTGGGGATTAGTCAAGGACTCCAAAGACGAAAACACTGTGATAGAAGGGATGGAACTTGTTCTTAATTTGTATACAATAAACAAAGTCTTGTTATGTATTCTCTGAAGCATGGGTTAGTGTTCTAGAACATCTCTCCAATTACATGTAAACAATAAACTATGCTTATTTACGAGAAAACTTTTTTACCACTCTGTGCAGCTCATTGCTAAATCTACAAGAAAGTCTTTTTTGTTTCCAATTGCAGTGCAAGTTCTATAAGGGAGAAATAAATAAATGGAAGTCTTTATGGACTCTGCTATTGTTCCTCAAGTACCAGAGTCAGACAATCTACAGTTAGGGAGCAGCATTGGATACCTTATTTTAAACATAAGTGTAGAAAGAGGAAGAGAAACAGTGAATTCTTTATTCCTCGATGATTCTTACACCGGTATACATCCAATATATATAATACAACAAGGGTGAGGAAAAAAAGGAATATGATCTTCTAAATAAAGAAACAAACTATTAAAAAACTATTTCCTAACTAATAATCAATTATACCATCACAAATAATAACAAGAATCCCATAATTACGGGATTTCTTCAATAAGGTTGTAGATTTTCTATGAATCCCACACTTGGACACTTGTTCGTGTCCGTCACCCATATATTTAGGCTCTATTTGAGCCCCATTTTTTGTGAAAAATGAGTTCTATTAATAGTAATTTTTTCGAAGAATGTGCAGTTAAAAAGTAGGGAAATTTTTTTGGTTTACGTGCAATATCATTTTGTCGGGATAATGTGTGGTTGAAAATGCTTGTGGTAAAACATAAGTTTTTAGAGAATGGGGCTCAAACAAGGCTCAAGTGTATCATAATTTTTGTAATCCCTATATTCAAGTTTTCACATCTGATTGTGTTTCAAGAATTATTACTATCATATCAATTATATGTATAGTTACATACGAAGCTTATACAGACTTCGCATGGAAATGCTTAATAGTAGCTAAAATTAATTCCACTGGTTCAGAATAACAGAAACTTACTCGTGATAGGAAGTATAAGAAATTAAGTTTTTCCATTAAGGACACACGAAAAAGGAAAAAAACAACCAAATATTTTTCACCTCAACACTTCGCCTCCCCCACCATGTCCCAATGAGATGTTCCTCTACTTCTTCGCCGGCATAAGAATACTGAAAGATATAACAATCCCCACTGTAAAACTTTGACTGATCGGAAGCTGAAAGAAGAGTCTTCCCTTTGCCACTCACTCGCCAAACCTATCCATTGAAAGCAGTAAACCGTGGATAAGTAAATAAAAGAACCAAGAATTACAGTCGTAATGAAAAGGATATAGCTATTATACTAGGTAAGCATACGAATATGAACAGGCTGACGAAAATTACAGCCTGATATTTTTCTGAAGCATTTTGACGGAACCTGAATATCATAGAAGTAATATATATGACTTCTAATTTTTTTTTAAATGTTTCTTTAAGCATTTCATAAAGCAATTAATTCAGAGATCTTAGGTACTATCCTCATTTTCTTCCACAATCCATTATGATCTCCAAATGCTTTGTGAAGGCTTCCTATTCATTTCCCAAAAATCTCTTACTACATTATCTTTTGAGTTCCATCCCTAAACGTCTTTTGAATAATACCCACTTTATTAATGCATGATCCTATTCTCTGCTTCATATTGTTTGCCAAATGAGAACGGCATTGTTGCTTTGTGCAAAGCTAAATGAAGCTATCAAGCATGTATAAGTGTGATACATTCTAAGCTTGGTTGCTTGGTGCTAAACATGCAAATGATAACTTTTGATCAATGCTATGAAAGCACTGTAGATTAACTTTTTTCCATAGAAAACTAGCTATATCCCAACTTTATCTCCTAAAGAATTCTCGTCTCTTTCACATGCTTTTCCTTACTAATATTGGTTTCACAATATGATAAAATAGAAGATTAAAATAAAATAACCTATTGTCCAATGCACTAGCTATCGCACCAAATCCATCTGTAGACTGAAAGGAAGAGAGAAGCACCACACCTGCAAATTGCCCGTGCAGTCTATATATAGTTGAGTTTCTTCTTTGGGAGATTCAGCTTTCAAAAGGCCCTTCACGTTAAGCCCTTGGCGCTTTAGAAGTGCTGGAAAGCATCAAATTAAAGACAGAGATGAGGTCAGACTACTGAGGAAGTTTTGGATGGTGTGTGAATGATAACTGAGAGAGAACAAATCTGCCATATGTATTACAAACCTGCAACTTTCCCTCTGCCCTCCTCAGTTACTGCCACATTTGTTGATTGGTGCCAAAAATCAAACTTCGAGCGGAAAGTAATTGTTTCAAATCCCTCAATTAAACGGATTATACGAGCTTTAGATCTATCAGCAGTACCCAGTAATTCCTAAACAAATGAGAGTGGGAATAAGACAACGGACAAGGATATGTATACGGATCCGGAAATCCAGATAAAACCCTTAAGTAACTAAAGCACATAGAATTACATCAGCAGCTTCGCTTGCAATTTTCCTTTGGTCAAGAGAAGTATTTCTCCCCGTCCACACAAAGACTTCTGCCCCACAGTCAAGAATATAGCATTTATATGTGTCTAACAACTTCCTTGTCAAAGAATCAGCCTCAACAGGTTGCATCTGTCCTTTCTCAACACTTGTAATAGCAAACATATATTTGTCAGAACTACAAGCAGAGTGGTTTCTCATCATAGAACAAACATCATAATGGAAATTTTGCATCAAATTTTTTGAAATATAATCAGAATTTTTTTCTCTCCGTTGGGAGGAGCAATAGAATTTAAGCAAAGATGTATATCTATTATACATTATGGGATCGCAGTCAAATACCAATGACAAATAAGATAGAAATGAAACAATTTTGTACTCTTCTCCAAGTTGAAGACCAATTAACATCCCCATATAATAGAGGAAGTGGGAATAGTTATACAACAATTAATTTCACTGAAGTGTCAGTTGGAAAATTTATATATAATTTCAAACAAACTGACTAATTTTCTATATGCAAGTGGAAGGAATATGTTATATGTAATATCAATTGCATATACTATTAACCCAGGTCTTTCAATGCCTCAGAATATCATGAATTTCTTGATCAACACGTATGGTAATAAATGTGGGTGTATTAAAAACATGACATGAAAGATAATAAAGAGGCCAAGAAGTATGAAAATGGCAGAAACTTACCAGAAAAGCTTACTAGGAACAGTATCAGTACTTTCGGTCTCATTGGTGGCTGTTTTCCTCGGAAGTGGAGCAAAGCCACCAAACAAACCCCAAAATTCTCCAGTATCAGCATCAGCCATTAATTTCCCATCCTCTACACAGTGAAAAGAAGCACATATATAAGGCAATGGGCATTCAGTCACTTCCCAAACACCCCAAGTATTAGTGTACTTACCAATAGCCGCTATCTCACATTTGCCGTTGTGATAAGTATCTTTAATGTACTGAACAACTTCTAGTGCTTTAGCTCTCTCTTGAATAGTAGAGTTGGAACCATTGAATTGGAAGATTTTAGACTTGGTATCAAGAATAAAAATATCGTCGTGATTGAGTGAGGATCGAACAAAAGGCACCTGTCATGCCACATAAGAAGTTGATAATGAACAGATCAGTTCAAGGATGAAACAAAATAGAAGCGCAGATGAAACATGGAACTTGCCTCTTTCACTTTAACAACATGCTTTCCTTTGCATACAAACAAACGGATCTTGTGCTCTTCATCCTCAGCATGCTTGAAGCCTGAAGCAACTCCACCTTCTTGAGGTATTATACAGGGCTTAAAATAAGAAAGGAACCTCTCAGTTTCTTGACCTTGTGGTTCACGATATTGAACAGCACGCCCCCCAAGAGTTGCATCTAGTTCGATAGTTTTAATGGCTGCAGTGCTGGCTTCATCCTACATAGAACAGCATTTAGAATCAGATAATAATTTCTATAACAGAACTTTAATCTGATAATCAGACCAGAAAAACTTACTTGACTAGTATCTTTACCAAGCCAATAGTGAATATCATGATGAAGGGCACCACTCTTCGAAGCAGTGGTCTGCAGGAAGAAGAATAATGATTACACCCATAAAGTAGCTCCAAAATTTCACAACGAAGATGAAGGTTGAGCCACTGATAAAATTGAAATAGAATGTATAGAAAGTACACAAGTTTGTGGTTGAATATTTGTAACAAACACTGAATTAAGGCAATGGCCAAAGAGTCAGCTAGCTCATACCAAATACCAACCTCTTTCCACAAAAGTTGTGGGGGCCACGACAAGTATATTACTGGATCATATCATTTGCAATGAGTATATCACAAAGGTGACATATATGGTCGTCTTTCCATGCCTTGTTATTTCTTTTGCCTAATCTATTTTAGCAGTATAATACTGATAAGTTTGCTGGCATTGATAGTAATTTGGGCCTTAGCTTTTTTTGTTCTCACAATTAATATTACAATGATGTCATTCCAGAAACTAGTTTTGGAGAGTAATTAACACTCCCCCAGAAAAAGAAAAGGAAAAAAAACTCACCTTCAAAATCACATAGGAATCTCCCGAAAAAAATTTGCCATATGAAGACTTTGGGACTGGGACAGGATTGAATTTTTCAATTCGCCATATCTCAGTTCCACTATATAAAGTCAAGGAGCATAAAAATAGAAAGCAAATACATATAGATCCTTGATGGTGGGATATCAGTCATAGTTGTTGGTTAACTTTGAAATTCAAGACTGTACCTTAATAGGTTCCTCTTGAATTCTGGGGAAAATAAATCATTTTCCAGACAGGAAAGATAAACGCGGACAACGTTAACATTTCAATTACAACTTGATAACTACTTCAACAAAAGTTTAATACGCTAACATAAGGATACGCCTTCTGTCCAGCCCCTTGAAAAGCTGGATCCAAATTTCTCATTGAAACAGACATTCTGACTGGCTTCTTCAAAGTAGTCTTTTCTCAACTTTGACTTGAAACTAGATTAGCAAGACCTTCGACGGTCATTAACTGAATACAAAAACAACCAAAAATGAAAAACAATCACGGGAAATAAACAAACCACCAAAAGGGAAATCAAGAATGGGCAAAGCAGAAGTACTGAACTAGTTTCGGCACCAAAGCAATCAGAGGAAAAAAAAAAAGGCTAAAACATGATGCCACTAAGAAAATAGTGAATTTAATTAAATGAGAAGAACCCAATGGTCAAACTCAAATGTCAATATTGAACCGAAAACAATAAAATTCATAATAGACAGATCTGAAATAGGGAGAATAGTGAAGCTTTGCAGGATGAGCTAGACTTCGTTTTTTATTGTCTTTCGCAAATAATTAACAACTTTGCTCAATGCCAGAAGAGAAATCTTAGGAAACATGAAACCTAATGACTATAATTGCCTTAACCAGAAGACAAAATTCAGTCCTCAAGCTGCAATGAATCCCTACTTCCGACTAACTCATATATTTCCTGCTAAACGCTTTCATAGCAAAATACTATCACCAGAAAGCAACCATGAAAGCCAACCTGGGTTAGGTTTCACTATGCGATAAAACACACCTAAAGCAACTTTTTATTGCCAATTCCATCTAAAAGAAGCAAAACAGAGTGCCTCATACATGTTCCTTGCAAAACATTTTCCAAGTTTCAAGCGCATTCTCTGGTACACTTGGAACAGTATTTGTCCACGATACTATTGTTTCAGGTTTTGCTTCTCATTTCCATCAGTCATGCAGACTTCATTGCATGTCAACTCAGCTCAAAGATATTCAACATCTTACAAACAAAGCTTCCATGATGCTTGCTTTTCATCAGGGTCAAGTGGCAAAGTTTCCATGTTTGCCCATTAAATGTTTGATAAAAATGTCCCAACTATGCTGCAAAAGTTGAATGCCACAGTAGAAACTTCACCTGTGGATCGAACCACTTCAAATGGCAACTCTCTTACAGTAATTCCAAAATGTACCTCAATTTCAATAGCTTCACATTCATTGTGATCAAGCTAAACAAGAACAAATCACTTTTCACCCGGTACCAAAAACAAGATATTCCGATCTCTGCGAGAGGGGGGCTACAGCAGCACGAGCAGAAGAAGAAGATTTACAGCCCCCCCACCCCCGAAAAAAGAAAAGGCAGAGCTGTAAATCAGCTGCCATAGCAAAATTCCATTCAACATTTTCTTTTCTCACGTGTTGATGTTCATAAAATTCGAACATCTAAAAAGTATGCTGATCGATTCAGCCTATCAATTTCTTTTTTTAATCTTTTTTTGAGTTCATTCATCTTGAAATTCTAAATCTCTTACTTAAAGAAAAAGTACACGGTTTACGAAAAAAGACATTCTTGTTCCGACATTCAAAAACAACAAACTTTAAATTTCCAAACCATTAACATAATAAAAGCCGAATCATCGGCACTCATCTAAACAAGAACAAACAAATATATAGTAATTTTACATCAAAATTCACAATCACTCAAAAATCAGGATAACACACAGAAATGCAAAAAAGGAGACAGAAGTCAGAACCTTAATTACCTCCTAATCTTGAGGTAATAATTTTGAAGCTGACACAAATTAGATCCAATCTAGTCACACCATTAAGCTCAATTAACAAAACCCGCTTAAAAAACAATTTTTTTTAAACAAAAAAGATGGATCTCTAATTAAGAAGAAAAAAAAGAAAGAATTTTTCGCTGTAAGAGAGAGGGAATACGTGCGAGTGTGTGCTTGGCGGGGGAGCAATGATTAGTTGCCTGCCAGGCGTGCTTATCACTGACGGTAGCTAAGAAAAGGAAGGTCCCCATAACGGAGAGATGAACTGTAAAGATCCATTTAACAACAAATTAATGTAAAAGAATTCAAGAAAAATAATACATTGCTTAATTTTTGTGATTAATGTATAATTAGAGTCAGCTTTTGGGGTAAAAGTACAGCGAAAAAATAAATCAGATGGGTGAAAATGAAAAGGTTGAAAATGAAAAGTAGCATCGAAGGATAAATTTTTACACGATGAATAAGTATCAAGATTAGCTTTTTGGGGGGCAAGAGTGTCCAAAAACAGCAATTTTTACTGTATTTAAAAGTTAGGTAAATGGCCAAACATCCTCTTAGTCTTGTTGCTATAATTCTAGCCTTTGTTTGATGGGGTTGAAATCTAATTTTTAGTTGATTTTGATAGAAATTGATGAAACGTGTGATTGAAAAGTCGTGAACTCAGAAAATATGTGGTAAAAATTAATTGTTAATTTTAACTCAAATTAAAATTTGTGTTCCAATCTCTATGGGGCTAATCTCACGGTCAAATGAAGATGGTCCAAGAAGAGTGACATTTTTGGGGATGGTGATGAAACGTAAGTCCGTTTTGAAAGAATGAGAAAGAAAGGTGTTTTGGGTGGGGTCACTGGTCATGATTCATGGATGACCTAAAGGCCAAAAAGGGCGTATAATTCTCATTTGTTGCAAATGAGAAAAAGATACCTTGCCAGGGTATGAAATGTAGAAAATGGGACCTTGTGGAAGGGGAGTGGGTGCATGGTAGGGACCATGTCATTGAAAGTTTTGATGAAAATAGAATCAAGAAATTGTTATTATAACTTGAAGATAATAAACCAAAATTAAGTTGTGAATGTGCGGATAAAATAATATTTTTAGTCATTGAGTAATGATATTTATCGTCACTGGCGTTGAGTATCAGTTAAGTGACAATACATGGTATGTCCAATTAGGTCGTTGTTTGATTCCCTTTAAAACAAAATAATTATTTCACATACTCATTTTCAACCAAACATTCACAGAATAAAATATTTTGCACGTGAACTCAAATTTTTTTCACTTTTTAACTACATATTCTTAAAAATATATATATTAAAAACGTCATTTTTACATAACAATGGTAATAAAAAGGGGCTAAACAAATATCATAACAACACATTTGATAAAATCAAGAGAGGGAAAGCAACTGAATCTGAAATTAAAAGAACTGAAAATAAACAGACAGAAAAATAATGCAGGGAACCGAATAGACCTGCTACAAATGAAGCAGGGAAGATGATGAAATTCTATTCATTCATGCTTAAGGAAATACAATGTAAA
Source organism: Fraxinus platypoda (assembly GCA_903798405.1). Lineage (NCBI taxonomy): Eukaryota > Viridiplantae > Streptophyta > Magnoliopsida > Lamiales > Oleaceae > Fraxinus > Fraxinus platypoda. Next base: position 78 of record CAIGRT010219602.1, on the reverse strand, counting down.
CTAATCTATTTATAGAGAAAATACTAACCAATTATCTAACAAATCTAACAACATAACAAACAAAAGAAGAGACTAGAA
>CAIGRT010219593.1:0-32500 GCA_903798405.1 Fraxinus platypoda | reverse complement strand
CTGTCAAATTCTGGCAAAAATACTATTCTGTTGGCATTGCTAAATAATCTGTTTTTTGAGGCAAATAATTCCACCGTTGACAAATAGCCTTACTCTTCTTGTCAAAAATGGAAAACCTTGTTTGACATATTTTGCACTTGGTAGTAAGACTGACTCAATAGTAAATGAGTATTAAAGAAAATCTTTTATCACGTACGCTCTAGTTGCATCTAACCTGTATAACAAAGATGGCCTTCGGTGCAAAGAAGTACGTTGATTTAGACATAGGAATGTCAAAGAAAAAAATAAATTAATTAATAATAATAATAATAATTAATTAATTAAATTGTATGGCTTCTGGATTGGGGAATAAAATGGCTGAATATAAATCACCTTCTCTCTTTCCCCGTTATTACACACATTTACAGAAGCATCAAGTATAAACTCTACAGATAATAAGATCATGTCACCTAAAAATAGTATTTACTGCAAATAAAATCCAGTGTTACCATTCATTTTCTATGTTCCCTTCATCCTGTCAACAAAACTTCTTCCTTTCTCTTCAATGTGACGCCTCTTGACTTCAAGCTTTTCCCCCATCTTCTTACCCAACCCTAGCATTCGTTCTTTCCTCCCAATCCTCCTAGATCTACTAGAATCATCTTCTTCTGAAGTATCATTCAGTCCCTCTGAAATGATTATTGATTGAGATTGCAGTGGGTGTATATTCGATTTCTCCTCTGGGCATCTAGGTGCAATTTCTTGTGGGGTTCCCTTGTCTAACAAAGGGGCTCTAAGTTGATCTTGGAAAGAATGGCTATTGGAAGTTGACGAATCCACGTGACTTGGGCCCAAGGATTGATTTGTTGATTCTGCAGCATGGCCGACACACTTTGATTTCTCATCCCCAGGTTGGAGACTGGGTGCTTCTTGTTTTGTGGTAGAGCTACTGGATTTATCTTGATTATACCACATAAATGGAGCGACATTCCTGGGGACCCAGTCATCCTTCTCCGCTAACATCCAAGGAATGCAAACACTTTCACAGTTTGGAAGTACCAAAGTTTCACGAATTGCTGTCTGCAAGAAAAGTTACAGAATCAATATCTTCAAACTTGTACCAATCTGTACTTCCAAGTCGCCCTTAATAATATTATAGCCAACAACAGCTTAGGCTTCTAAACAGTTTTTGAACCATTGATAAAAAAAACTACCCATAGCTAAGTCCGAAGCAACCAGGTTCCTTTTCAAAGACGAATCTAGTAAATGAACAGGTGTCTGCTGGACACTTTCATAGCAACATACAGGTTAAATGTAGAAAATGTATATATGTTATATATCACTGATCTCACCTTAAATCGACCGATCAGGAACAAAGCAACACGCCCACTTGTAATTTTGTTGTCCCCAACAAAAGACTCCAAGTTAAATTCAATATTGGGCATGGATGTGAATCCAAACCATATCTGATCAGAAGGTGGACCCTTTACATAGATCCGCATCGTTCCATGAAGAGAAGAAACCCTCACCCCCAAAGAGATAGGAACCTTCAATAATTAAAGAATAATCAGGTTAGAAGAAAGACGATCATTTCAACAATATCTTGCGCTTTAATTGCTGCTAAATACAAGCTGCATATTTACATATGATAACTGTATATATGGAGTTCTAGACAATTCACTTACCAAAGTATCTTATCCTATATCATCATCAATCGATCGATCGATCTGTCTCTCAACTCCTCTCCTATCCTCTCCTTCCCATCCCCAGCTATGTGTACGAACGCGTGTTCCCGATAACCATTTCCACTTGTGTTACATTTGGAATTGTAGTGCAGAAATAACTGTTCAACTTTCACATTTCAATCCCGCCCATAGGTTTGATAAACTTGCCTAATAGTCGTTTGATTTGATGTTAAACTTCCAAGTGTTTTGCTGTTTTAACTTCAACAAATCCAAAATATCCTTATCTAATTCCAAACCACATCATATATCACAACTAATTCATACAAATTTAACCAGATTTTCTGGTACTATTTTTTCTCTTTCCATACATCTATCTAAAAATGTGACTACTGAGATACTTGCCCATCAAAAATAGGGCCACACCCAGTTTAGATTTGAAAACATGTGGTTGAGTCGTCGAAGTTTAGAGAGGAAGTTCAAAAATGGTGATGCGAGGTAGTTAAAGGCTGATGACCAGGTTTTAAATTTATGGGGAAATTGAAGATGGTGAAAAATTAATTCGAGATTTGGAACAAGTCTTTGGATATCTAAGAATAGGAAGAGACAGAATTTTGGTTAGATTGAAGAATTTGATAAGTTAGAGGAGGAGGTGATTCAGGAGAGACCCTAAGATCAGAATGGATGCATTTAGAAAATAAATTTGAAGTGGTTTTTACTTGTGAAATAACATATCAGTGCAAAAGAAACTGGTTAGATTCTCAGCTGAATATTAAAGCACTTCCAAAATAACATAAAATCAAAGAACACTCAAAGTAAAACTAAAAAATAAACAAAGATGCTGACTAGGTACGTCATGAAAATGTCCTGACCAGCAAACTTCTGGTTGAGAATCCTACGGTCTTGGAAATTGAATACACCTCAGCAGAAATAGCTAATATTAAGAATGGAGTTACAAACCTGTTGAACCTGTTTGGTTATAGAATGTATTACAGACTTCCACCTAGACACTTGAGATGATGCAGGTGCAGTGCTTTTGGAGTCTCTAATCTCATCTGCAGAGAGTTGAGATTATGGAACTACATTACAAGGGAGATTAATATATTATCGTTGGATGAAACACAAGTTTCTAGTGTATACAGAAATCAAAAATAAATGAAACATTAGAATCAAGTCAACGGATCTAATCAGAGTAGATATGAATAGGAAAGTAGGAAACTTCTTTTTTGATAACAACAGTAGTATTTAATTTTCTGCATCAAATAAAATTCGAAAAACAGAATAGTAAGATTATAAAGCACCAACACTCCTTTAGGCCTGACATATTAGGGATCTGACAATTGTTGCCATTTATTTTGAGAATCTCAGTTGTGCCAACTTGCAAGGACGCATTTGTGACATGCTTTCTTTCAACTTCTGAGACATTTCCAACATGCTTCCACAGGCATCTTCTTTTGTTTCTAATTATTTTCCCGCAAATTTTATTAATGAACTACTACATTACTTCATTAAGATGCTGAGGAATTTGTTTTCATTCATAGAAACCTTAGTCTCATGTCAAGAACAGCTCCTTTATACAAGGAAGGCCAAAGTAAGAGGAGGCACAATTTTGCAGAAGCTATTGGTTCGCATAAAGGTGTAGGAGATATTGAGATCACACAACTTTCACTTTATGAACCATACTTCCAAATGAGTTCTCTTCAGCGGTGATAGTATAAATGAAGGTGAAGTTAGTGATGATGAGGCAGATGAAATCGAGTCAAGTGGCGGATGAAGTTCTTGGTTGGCATAGGGAATCATTTTTTTATGTGGGCAATTAAAGCAGCATAAGATGATGTTTACGTTGGGTATAAAGTCAATTTTTATTTATTTATTTATTATTATTATTATTAATTTATTTTTATTTTTATTTTTTTTACATTTTTGGTATATGGTGAGAGGGGGTATCTTTAAACATGAAGCACACGGAAAATAAAGTCAGCTCTGAGCTCACTTTGCCATGTTAAAATGAGTTTAGATATTTAGCCATTGTTTGGTAAAATATATTGCATCACTACTTTTTAATCATACATTCTTCAAAAAATCACTTGACACAACTTTTTTTTTTTCAAAAAACCTACATCAATCAGGCAACTAGTTTCATGATTATGTATCTTTGACGAAGTGTTGGCATTCAAATATAAATTTTGACTATCAAATGCAATTGAATTTTTGTTATCACGTTATGTTTAGTTTAGACTTTAGTGCTTAAATTTTTAATCTTAAAGATGTATATATGTTGATTATTTTATATGAAAATAATGTTATATCTTGTTTATATGAATATAAGTATGAAAATTTTTAATTTAAGGTGTCTCCGTCTTGACGTGTCCTAGGTGTTGGAAAATTGGTTAATGTCATGGTGTCCTAGGTTTTGGAAAATTGGTTGGTGTCATGTAGTATTCATTCAAATCTCCGTATTAATTCTTCTTAGGTAAACATGCAAGGGAATTTTGGTTTAAATCATTGTACAAAGATAAGTTTAAGTTTGACAAAGATATGTCCTCCGAACTTCCAAAATATCAAGAGAGGCTTGATGGATTTGTATTTATGTATTTGATATGCACATATAATATATTTTTCATTGTGTTCGTGTTGACAGTTTTTTGAAACTTAGGCATGAAATCTTGATCTACAAAGGGATATATATGGCTGGAGTTTAGTTTTAATTTAATAGACAAAGAATAAGTAGAAGCTTATTATGAAATTAAGAATGTATTGAGAAATTAAAGTTCTCCATCTGTACCAACTCCAATCACAAATCACACAAATTTTTCTGATCACTTCATGTCACCTTTGAATTAAGAAGACGGTTAGAAACAGATTTCACAATTCAGAGTGCAGAGTTTTGATATACATGACGTCAAACCCTAATGCATATATGAGGCAAATGACATTTAATCAAATAAGTATGTTTTTAAGACCAAACCCCTAAATCCAAGATCTCACTCTGCACTTTCTCCATTTTTTGATGCAGTATACTTGTCTTCTTCTGCACTCTGACCAGCTTGATTCATAAATGAACTAACATTGATAGACTTGAGCTAGAATAATTTCTGTGTTAATTGAAGCTCTTGAAAACTAGATCCATAACAAATTACGAAGTCCGACATCCTAAAAAGTTCACTGTTCTCCTTTATAAACAGATTTGGGAAAAGCATTTGGTTGAAATAAAGAGAGGCCACCATCCTTCACACTATTCTTCTCTCCTTCATCCACTTCAACAAAATTTATGTGAGTCGTCCCTTTGTGCATCCTCTTAGACTCCATCCCTCTCTCCTAATAAAGAAATTGTGCAGTAGAGAACTAGTCTTTACTAAACATGCCTATATATACTATACAAACTAGAATTGCAGACCAATGAGGGTCTCTAAGGCCCTAACACTCAATTCTATGCAGCAGTCCAGCAATATGGAGGTTGATCTGATTATTTCATTCAAATGAGAAAAGAATTCACCACAGCGGGTTGCCCGTCTTAGTAAATGAAGAGTTAAAAAGGTAGTGTGGTCATATGCTGTCTACTCCATAGACGTCAATTACCTAAGTAATTTATCTCCAAGAAAAATGTAAGCATCATACAAGCAAGCACTCTTTCTCAAACATAAACTTTAGAAATTTATGGAAAGCTGAGAAAGAAGGAATTTTACAGCTGCATTTAATCACTTGCATCGCATACTTGACCAACCAATCATGTCTAACACAGGTGTCTGGAATTCTGGACCAAGCATATACCTAAGTAAGCATATAAATGGTTTAATTGTCTCACAACTTATTCAAACAGAGTTAAGTTCTTTCTAGATTAGTTGCTATTCTACCAGAGAATTTAGGGGAAGTTTTTGTGCCCCAAAATTCAGATCCCACGCACTGTTTCCAATACAGTGATGCAAAATGACAAATGAGCATTTTTATTTCATGCTAAAAGACCAACCATTCTAAATCAAATCTTCGTATTATTAACTTCCATTGCTACTGGCTTCATCAGAGACTACAGGGGTACAAACTCCAACACAAATTGTTCCTTACTAGTCAAAGTGTAGGAAATCGTGTATGGAAAGAGATCAAAAATCTTTCCATACTTGGTGTAAACTGATTAGTTATAGGCTGTAAATATTCTTTCCAATTAGGAGATTTATTTTTTCCTTTTTTAGTTCCATTATTGTAATATAAGAGGATATAAGTTGATATGATTGATTAACGAAATAAAATCATTCTTTCTCTCGTTTCCTCCATGGTATCAGAGCCTGGTTGTCTAAACCTAGCAACCTATGGCTGAACTTCTCGTCAACAGTTCGGGGTCCGTCATCTCCGACGCCCCTCAAATCGAAACTGAAGTGAACCCAACAATTGGTTCTCACGGTTTCGAGAACTCCTTTTTTCAACTCACAGTCAAGAAATTAAACGGGAAAAATTACAGAGAATGGGCCCAATCGATAAAATTGGTGATTGATGGTAAGGGGAAGCTCGGACATCTTACCGGCGATTTGAAGAAACCAACGGAAGCTACACTTCTTCAACGATGGAACTCTGAAAATTCGATGGTCATCGCCTAGCTGGTTAACTCCATGAAACCAGCAATAGGAAGACTTTTCTGTTTCTTCCTACTGCAAAAGAAGTTTGGGAGGCGGTGAGAGACACATACTCAGACACTGAGAACTCATCCCATATCTTCGAAATCAAGACTCGTTTATGGCTAACGAAGCAGGGAACCAGAGAAGTTACCGACTATTTCATGAAGATGACTTCACTTTGGCAGGAGCTCGACCTCAGTGGCGACGAAGAATGGAAGTGTGGGGATGACAGCGTGCGGTATAAGAAACTCGAAAATGAAAGGGTGTATGAATTCTTGGCGGGCCTAAATCGCGATCTCGACGACGTCAGAGGCCGTGTTCTGGGCCGACGACCGCTGCCTCCTCTTCGCGAGGTCTTCTCGGAGGTTCGACGGTAGGAGGCTCGCCGTCTGATCATGCTGGACGAAGGGAAAGGGCCAATTGAAGTCTCGGACCTTTTGATGAAAGGGAAACGGCCAGAAAGTGGTAGTAGAATTGGGCCAATATTTAAAGGCCCAATTGAAGAAAAAATTCAGATTAATGGGTTTTCAAATGGAAAGGGTTTTGGGCCTGAAATTAATGGGCCAGAATACATGGGTATGACATCAAAAGGAAGAATAAATGGGTTAAATAAAAAACAACGTGGACGGCCGTGGTGTGAGCATTGTCGTAAGCCCGGGCACAAAGAAGATACTTGTTGGGGTCTACATGGAAAACCCGTTGATTGGAAGCCAAGACAAAACACTAGGAGCCGGAGATATCAAACTGAGGCAAAAATCAACCATGTTCAAAATGGTGCATTCAATTCTGAACAATTGGAACAACTCTACCAAATTTTTACTAATCTTCAAACCTCTGGTCAGTCTCTTCCTAATGGTCCTTCAAGCTCCCTAGCTCATAAAGGTAATTTTTTTAAAGCCTAATTTACCACTTCAAAATCGAAAACCCTCTGGATTATAGACTCCGGAGCGTCCGATCATATGACGACGAATATCATCTTTTCTCCTCCTATTTAACGTGTGCTGGTAATGTTAAAGTAAAAATTGCAGATGGCTCCCTTTCGTCTATCGCAGGAAAGGGGAATATCAAAATTTCTAACTCTGTAACCCTCGAATTTGTTTTACATGTTCCTAATTTATCATGCAATCTGTTATCAATTAGCAAACTCACTAGAGACTCCAATTGCTTTGCTAAATTTCATCCAGTCACACAGTTTTTCAGGACCTGTCATCGGGGAAGACGATTGGCAGTGCTAAAGAATGCGAAGGACTGTAATACTTTGAGGAAGCTGATGTGAGTAAACTACATCAAATTGCTAATTGTGAGTCTGCATCTGTCTCTAAGGATAGTGAAATTCTGTTATGGCATTATCGACTAGGCCACCCAAATTTTCAGTATTTGAAACGTGTAATACCTTCAATTTTTTCGAATAAAATTCCTGTTGATTTCCAGTGTGAAAATTGTGAACTTGCGAAACATCAACGTACTTCGTATCCAAACTCTATATACAAACAGTCTAAACCATTCACTATGATTCACAGTGACTTGTGGGGACCCTCTCGAACCCCCAATCGAACACACACAAGATGGTTTATCACATTTATAGATGATCATACTCGAGTCTGTTGGGTCTATCTACTAAAAGAAAAATCCGAAGTTCGCTCCGTGTTTATCAATTTTCATAAAATTATTCAAACACAATTTCAGACACAAATCCAAATACTCCGCACAGATAACGGCACAGAATATATCAATGATACACTACGAGACTATTTACAAAAACATGGGATAGTCCACCAAACTTCTTGTGTCAATACCCCTCAACAAAATGAGATTGCAGAGCGGAAAAATAGGCACTTTCTAGAAGTTGCTCGTGCCTTGATGTTCACTACAAATATGCCTAAACTTTTTTGGGGCAATGCTATCTTAACAGCCACATATCTAATCAATAGGATGCCCAGTCGTACCCTGTCCTTCAACTCACCCCTGGGAAAATTCCAAACACACTTCCCTAACACTCGCCTTCACTCTAATCTACCTCTAAAAGTGTTTGGATGCGTAGCCTTTACCCATATTCACTCTCATCATCGAAGCAAATTAGAACCCCGTGCACTTAAATGTGTTCATTGGATACTCACCTACTCAGAAGGGTTATAAATGCTATGATCCATCAACGAAAAGAGTTTTTGTTAGTCTCGATGTCACATTCTTTGAAAAAACACCCTACTTCAAAAAACCTACTCTTCAGGGGGAGATTCTGTGTGAAGAGCGGTTACTTGAAGAGTTTTTCAACTTTGATCTCTCCCCACCTGAACCAACCTATACTGAACATGTCACATCCAATATGCCACCTATAGAAGGAAACTTGAACACAGGGGGAGATGCAGAGAATCAAAGAGGCAAGGAGGTGCTAGTTTACTCAAGGAGGCCGAATTCGAAGTATACGGGAAACCTCGCACCTGAGGCACCAAAAGAGTCAGAACCGGTGATAGGGCCGAATAAAATCCTATCTGATAACTCCGATCCTCCCAGTGATGATTTACCCATTGCTCTGAGGAAACAAACTTGATCTTGTACTCTTCACCCCATCTCTAAATTTGTGTTTTATAAAGCTCTATCTATAAAATTTCGTACTTTTATTGCTAATCTTGACTACTCAGAAATCCCAAAGAACATTCAGGAAGCTTTAAAAGTTCCCAAGTGGAGAGAAACTGTTATGAAAGAAATGCGGGCGCTGAAAAAAAATGAAACATGGGATTCGGTGGAGTTACCAAAAGGTAATAGACCAGTTGGGTGTAAATGAGTTTTTACTGTAAAGTATAAAGCTGATGGGACAATAGAACGATATAAAGCACGACTGGTAGCTAAAGGATACACACAGACATATGGTATTGATTACTTGGACACATTTGCACCTGTGGCAAAATTGAATACAATTCGAGTACTCCTATCTCTAGCTGCCAACTTAGATTGGCCCCTCCAGCAACTTGACATTAAGAATGTTTTTTTGAATGGAGAATTGGAAGAGGAAGTCTTTATGCAGTGCCACATGGGTTCAATAATAAGGGTGAAAAAGACTGGGCATGCAAGCTCAAGAAGTCATTATATGGTCTTAAGCAATCACCAAGGGCCTGGTTTGACAGGTTTGCAAAGGTACTAAGGAATCAAGGATACCAACAAGGGCAGTCAGATCATACTATGTTTTTTCGGCAATCTGAAGAAGGAAAAATAACAATTCTGATTGTATATGTAGACGATATAATCCTCACGGGAGATAATGTAACTGAGATGGACAGACTAAAGAACAGCCTTGCCTCCGAATTTGAAGTAAAAGACCTAGGTCAGATGCGATACTTCTTAGGCATGGAGGTCGCAAGATCAAGAAGGGGTACCAGTATATCACAACGAAAATACATTCTCGACCTGTTGACCGAAACTGGCATGCTTTGTTGTAAACCAAGCAGCACACCTATAGATTGTGGGAAAAGAACAGATGAGACAGGGGAACTGATTGATAGAGAGAGATATCAACGACTGGTTGGTAAATTAATCTACCTATCACACACGAGACCAGACATCGCGTTTGCGGTCATTGTTGCAAGCCAACACATGCACTCGCCGAGGGAAACTGATCTAGAAGGAGTGTACAAAATTCTCAGGTATCTAAAAGGCACCTCCGGAAAGGGATTATTTTTCAAGAAGAATGAAAAGAAAGAAGTAGAAATATTCACAGATACTGATTGGGCCGGATCAACGGAAGATAGGAGATCAACGTCAGGGTATTGTACCTTTGTATGGGGCAATCTGGTAACTTGGAGAAGTAAAAAACAAAATGTAGTGGCGAGAAGCAGTGCCAAAGCAGAATTTAGAGCAGCTGCACAGGGAATATGTGAAGGACTTTGGTTAAAGAAGCTCTTGGAGGAGTTGAAGGTTGAAATGAAATTACCTATAAAACTCTATTTTGATAATAAAGCAGCCATCAATATTTCACTTAACCCAGTCCAGCACGATAGAACAAAACATGTGGAGATTGATAGACATTTCATCAAAGAAAAGATTGAAGACGGAGTCATTTGTATGGTGTATGTCCCTACAAAAGAGCAAAGGGCAGATATCCTCACCAAAGGATTGTCTCAACAACATTTTAACGATTTCACTAGCAAATTGGAGATATCAATATCTACAGTTCAACTTGAGGGGGAGTGTAGAAAATCGTGTATGGAAAGAGATCAAAAATCTTTCCATACTTGGTGTAAACTGATTAGTTATAGGCTGTAAATATTCTTTCCAATTAGGAGATTTATTTTTTCCTTTTTTAGTTCCATTATTGTAATATAAGAGGATGTAAGTTGACATAATTGATTAACGAAATAAAATCATTCTTTCTCTCGTTTCGTTTACAAAGTTTCTCCAAAGAACCAAGTTTTCGAAACAATGGATGGTTCAAACATTGATTTCGTGGAAGATTTCAATTTACAGAGAAGGCAATCAAAATTCAAACCAATTCTTAACCTCAACGATAGATGCAGCTCTATAAATACGGGAGCACTGGATTACTTTCTATGGACTGCATTACTACATGGCTCTGGGACTTTATGATAATAGCTTCATCATGCATGGGTAAGAAATGTTAAGCACTATATTTTTAAGGAAATGCATCCAAACATGGTTCACAAAACATGCTATTAGGAATATGTGTAAATTGACCTACAAGAGAAGCAAAATAAAAAATCAAGAAATATGCTTAACTACTTGATAGACCACATGTTAATGCTTTGGTTGGCAACTTCTCTATGCCCTAAGTTACACAATAGCGCAGGTCAAATGGTCAAAGCTAAAAACTTAGAGCATGCCAAAAACGAATTATTACAGTACTCTAGTTATACTTCTACAGAAATTCTAGGAATTATTTCATCCAGTTTTAGCCCTATCCATAGTGAATTATATGCTAAAATGAGTTAGACTAGAATTATTATTTATTGCTATTATATATTGTGCAAGTATGCAAGTGACATTTTATTGTTTCCCTGTGTCCATTTCAATTAGATTTGTATTGCTATTTGAGAAAGTTCATAGAGCATGGTTTTCAAACCCGCAAACATCCTATAAGAAAATTATTCAAATTGGTCAAATTCAAATCAGTATGCCATAGGAAATCTCAAATCCTGTTGCCTCATGTGATAAGCAAATCCTTTTTCTGTTTTGTTCCAAGTCAACGTTAATAAACATCAGTTCTAATATGATCAACCATTTTTCCGATTTACCATATTGTGATGCCAAACCATCATTCAAGCAAAACCTTCAAAAATATAAAACTTATGCTACATAGTGTGACTATCTGGAAGGGCTGGAGATTCAGGTAACTAAAGTAATGTATAAAAGCTAAGCTACAACAAAACTATTCCACACATCATATCTAATGTTTTATTTAATAGATGAATTGATTTCGCCAAAATTTAGAGTAATTACTGGTTCAGTCTCAAAACAAAAGCTCTTATATCAAGGCTATATTTGTAGAGCACATCAAAATGTAACTAAATTGAGTAAACTTGGATGAAGAATTAATGAATGGTTCGATTACATACCCATGATGTGATCTCCTTCATCTTTTTGCTCTACTCCATCAGTTGTCTCTTCAGAAAGCTTCGATTGTTTCCCAAAATATTCAATACCTTCCAGTAGATCAGAGGTGACCTCACCAACAGTGCTCGAGTTCGAGCTAGTTTGCTCTCCTTCAAGTTCCAGCTCTCGAATTTTGAGCCTTGTTTCAATTTCCAAAACCATGCCACCAGAATACTCTATATCAACTTCCAAGGCCAACAGCTCATTCGTATCGGAGGGAATGACCCTCATTGCAAGAATATGTGGAGGCAGACTACCAGGATCTACAGAAGTACACGTGACTTCACCGAGGTAATTAGGTCTTCGCATGTTGGATAATGTTATCTATTACAGTGCAGAATATACAGGTTAGTTGTGCCACGAACAACAATATACCCCTACAACATCTTCTGGTGAACTGCATTACTATGTCACTACATGAGAGCCATATGTTGTAGATTTTTTATACAAAAAAATAGTAATGAAAAACACTTGTCATTTATGTCACAATAGTACGTTGCACAAATAGAGAAAATATTTCACTATTCCAGATATTACATTATTAAGACAAGCCTGACAATGCCTTCTGGTTGACTTAGCTTTAGAGAAAGCTGATATGTACATCAAAATTATCACAAGATTTTATACATTGCAATACCAATACCAATACCAATACCAATATCAATATGCATATAAAGACCCTCAACGATCAGATATCTAAGTAGTAATTGAAATGAATAGACAATACCCTTTACCTGAAAAAGCATTAGTATGGCAATGGACCAAAAAAATCTTCCAGGCTGACTCAGAGAGAAATTTCAACTATGAAACGGGTATTTGATATTGCCAAACATTGAGCCCGAATGGAACTCAAGGTACTAGGTCGGTCAGGAAAATCACAGTAGGCACCTTCACTGGGCTTCAGTAACATCTATGGACCAATTTAAAACCAACCTAAGTTAAGAACCTGGGTGCCGCACTCTTCAAATGCCACCAAACTGTCATTTTGCACTATTTGTTTTTTTTTTCTCTCTTTTATTGGTTTTTCTTTTAATATAAGTATTTGTTTATATATTTTTACTTTAAAACCCATCGACATGAGCAAGTCAGATGTTATTTTAAGAATTTTTTTGGCAGATTTTGTTCACAAGGACTAAAGGTGCATCTATATTGAAAGATTGAAGACCAACTTGCTTCCTTTTGTAGGATGGGGACCAACTAGCAACTCAGTCAATAGGTTGGAGATCAAAAGTTACAATTTCCCGAAATTATTTTAACAAGGGCAAATCTTCTATTCTTCAAATCGCTAGCAATATTTATAATCTGGACACAGTTTTTGATAAGATTTTCTGACTATCATAATTTAGTTAGTCTGCAGTAAATTATATTGAAGAAAACCTACAAAAACATTAAAGTTATGTATAGAAAACTTAAGAAATATTGTCTGAATTCAAAATTTTAATTGAAAGGTTATTTAATAAATCATGTATGAGAAAAAAATAAAAACATGCCAAACTTTTTGTGCATTTACATGTACAAAAACTTACTTCAATAAAATATCAGCGGTTTAAATATATAAGACAAACCTGAATTCGATTTTTGATGGAGTTCCTAATCTGCAAATTTCTTTTGGTGTCAAAGAACAATCGTGATATTAACAAATTCAAACAAAGTGTTCCATCATCACTAGAATTCCTGAGATTAGGTTCCACATCAGATATTCCAGAAATATGAACTCTGCTTCCTGGCTCAGTAGAAGATGATGTTGATGATGCCCCCCTAGAGTTCTCAGCAGAAACACTAGAAAGCTTTCCTGTTGGGGCCAATTTCACTAAGCCAGGAGCCAGAACTGAGTCTTGGAATGAACGAGACTTCTCACCCAACTTTCTTTCATCACGGCCTGAAGTTGAAGTTCCACTTGCTATATAATCTACTCCACTTATAGAAGCCTTCTTTGCAATTTTCTTGAGGAACTGGCGAACCTTTGATGAACCATCAATCTTAACAGGCTTATCAAGTGGTTCAGCACTGAAAACCCCAGAGGGTTTCATAAAAGAAGGATATCCTGCATTCAGTGATGTCAGGTAATTGTGAAACTCTATTTTCAACTTGGTGAACCACTTAAGCTTTTCTTTATCGCAGGAAGCAAGGCGGAGGGCTTTACACCAGGACTCCTTCTCCCAAGACGTCTCAAGATATATGTAAATTGTTTTACTTCCCTTATATATTACTGAACCTTCACTCTCCACTATTATAGGATATCTTTTCGCCCTATTATAAGAAAAAGAAAGAAACATATGTTACTGTTCTTCCAGGAACATTACACAGTACTCATGGAGAAATAAGAACTCTATGAAATCCAAACAGAAATCACGAAATAATCAACAAGTTTAAAACAGAAAATCCTGACATGGATTAGAACTGTATAAAGTGGATTGGAACAATCTAAAGGGATTTCTGGGAATGCATGGCATGCAATATACTGCAGGGTAAAAAATTCTGATCACAGAAATATATTTTTATTTCATTTTACTTTGTTATTGCTGCTTGTGCATCAATATTTCTTGGTCATGAATTTAATGAGATCTGTCAGTCCAAATCAACTCAACCAAAAAGGATGTATCATTCTCACTTGTCGGAACCAAAATCCAATAAAAGATTGAAAAAGCTGCTAAGTGCCAAATAGTGTTTATTAGAGTAAATCAAGCCACCTTGAACCAATAAGAACAAGAACTTTGCAATTAAGTCAGTTAGAATAAACTCTATTTCTCAAATGTAAGCCTCGAATAGCATATTCACTGAAGTACATGATTTAAGACAGTGGATTTAGAAATCCATCATTAAACAGTTAATTCTCGACCAGATATCACAGCTTACAAAGTATGTCTGTCAGGAGTTTATGAAATGGTCCATAAACACAAGTACTTGCATCTAAGTAATCTGAAATTCAAACTTCTAAAAGACTTTCTAGAAAATGTCAAATCACCATTTTCTTGAGGGCAAGCTTGTTGCTGATACAGCTGCTATTGTGCATCCCTTGAGTGAAATCTCTATATGTGAACCATCTGTCTCAGTTAGGATAAGACGGTGATCCTTAATTTTTGCATATCTCTGGACAGGTATAACCTCCAAAAATTCATTTTTCCTCTTTTGCTCCTTAGGCGCCTTGTCCAAAAGCCCGGGTTTCGGAACCTTTTCCGGTTCTAGAACCCATATATCCCCCTGAAACACCGACAAAAACAAAACGATAAATTTGAGAACAAAATGATAAGTTTGAGGATAAGACAGGTGGATAGATGATATTTAATGAAATATATGATGAGCATGTAGGCAAGAGGTCAGCATAAAAATGATACTTCGTATATGTTCCGGAAAATCTTCCCCTCAATTCCCTACCAGAAAAAGAAAATACATATGATAGGGAGCAACAAAAAGAATTAAATATACTACAATAATGATGTAGTTTTTTTCAGAAATAATAATCATGTATCAAAATTTTGCAGTCATATGCAATAATGGGAAGTAATTTAAAGTTTCTAATTTTTGTATACTAGTTTGATTTTATGCATAGACATCAAAAGGCAACTGTTGAAGACTGGTTGGTAACGTTCTCAAAGAAACTAGATACTAACTCGTAGTATTATAAGATATATGCTCAGACCTGAAGCAGCTATGTTTCTGGTATTCGGACATTTGAAAGACACAAGATTCAGGAGATGTTGAAAACTTATAAAAGAAATTATTTATTTCATGGTACTTGAGAGGAAAGAAGGGAACAACAAGTACTGAAATAGAGAAGTGTCATATATTCAATCTCTATTTGTCCAAACACAGAAGTTGAAATTCTCCGTGTCCCTCAAAACAAAAGGGGACTTGGTGTATAATATTTCTTCAAATGAAGAACGGTTCACACAGAAAAGTAATACATAATAATAATAAATAAAAAAAAGGCCGAGGTGCCAACATTTGAACATATGATGCTAGTCTATATGCTTTTAAGTAATTATCAATACAAAAAAAACGATTTCTTATATTGTTGAATTTCAGATATGACATATCCATGTTAAAAGGTTGAACCAGAATAATAATTTCTAGTAATAAAAACTGAAATGATTTAAATTGATAAAACCCGGTTTATGCATACAATGAGTTATTTGGATCTGAGCAATTACAACTCTTTATCCATTTTAGTATTTATGTTTTCTCCATTAAAAATATTTGTCTCAAGCACGATAACTGAAAAAGAATCTTGCAAGTTGTAGAAAAATTGTGATTATATTTAAAGAAAGACCAAAATTCAAGAGATGAACAATTACAAAAGCAGTAGACAAAAAGTTTTCAACTACATAAAAATATATAGTTGCAAAAGAAAATTATTACAAAAACTATAGTAAGAGGTATTGGACAAATTTCCATCTATTCATGTTCCAGCCTTGTTTGAGGCAAAAGACAAGTTAACACCAATGTCAAAATATAAAAGATAAACACAGATCATAGGATGTAACACTTCTCAACATAGTATTCTGAAAGAAATGTCTATTCTAGTTAGGCTTAGTTTTTATTTTTCACCTCCAGAAGCAATATAAACAGGTGTGGTTTCATATCTTCTGTTCAAATATCAGTTTTAAACCAAGAAATACGTGGAGTAACTTCCCATATAGCTGTAAAAGCAAGACATGGAAGTGGATTAACTCATCAAATACCTTATTCGTACATATAATCCTTGACAAACATACATACGTAAAGAATTCATATCCCAAAAATAATCGTAGACATTGTACGCGCGTATCAGAGCTAAATTACCTGAATGTTGTGTAAAGTCGGATTGAGGTCGCCCGCCGAAGCTGAATCCTTCTCTTTCCCTTGTTCTTTCGCAACTCTCTGATTTATTAGACGAATCAAAATCCACAGTCCCGCTGCTTCCATTGCAATTACTGTAAAAGCCCCAAGAAGATATACTGACAACAAAAGCAACACCATTATTACCCCCTTTCAATTTCAATTGCTACTGCCCATTTCCTGTTACCATTAATATATGCAAATTCGCATATCAATCATACAACGACACAATACATTCAACGATTTTTCCAACTCTTGAATAAAGAAGAATGAAGAAGAAGAAGATGATGAAGAAATCAATTAACGAATTCTAGATTGATTATGTGGGAATTCAAGTCCGGAGAAGAGATAGTTGAGTTGAAAGCGGGTGGCGTGGAAAGTTGACCCTTGAGGGCTTACATATTGACTAATTGACAGGAACGATTACTTGTAGAAAGAGTATCAAATTAATTGACATCGTCACTCCCCTATCAATTTCAAAATATCCAAAATAACACACCCCGTGTCATTTTCAAAAAAGTTTGATAACTACCTTAAAAATAAAAATAAATAAATAATAAAAAATAAAAAAATAATAATAATTGAAATATACCCCATTTTCAGATTTTGGATTTTTACTCATACGTACCTAACATTTTTTTTTATTTTATAAAAATATATCATGTTACTTATTATGTTACTTTTATAGTAAAAATCGAACTATATGTTCATAACACATTAAGCGAATTAGTATTATTTGTGGTAATTATAGTTTCATTTAAGTGTCACTCAAGTAACTACGTTATAATTTTGTTTCATCGAGTAATTACACTTTAATGTAATTTTAATTAAGCTCACTTTCTCCAATTTCGCTGACAGAAATTGATGACGTGATAGTCAATAAATGACGATAATCACATTTAGACGTTAGTTGTTGATGTGGAATAAGCACAATTTTAGTAAAATATACGATGTGCATAATGTATTGAATATAAAATCAACGATTTCCATACATCCAAGCGATAGAATTAGATGAAATTGCCCCGATTGGACCTGTTAGCCCGTAATTCGTTTCTGTGACTAGTATGATTTGTCATCCTAACTTACTTTTGCCAAACCTCCTAGCAGTAGCTTGACCTTAAATTGACTTTTTTTGATGCCACATCAACACTTGAAACTTGAGTTACAAATAGTTATAACGAGAACAGTCCAATCACACATATATCGACCTCAACTGCAAGTGTACAAGACCAAAAATTCATATAATTTGACATTAAAAACATGACCATCTTTATCTGTCCTGACTAATACATAGAGATAACAAGTAATACATTCAGAAGCAAATGGAATGTTGTTACAGAGTAATCTCATTGATTAATAACTTTTACTTGTACAGAAAAAGTGCCTTGAGGCTGAAAATTTGGGTGAGCATCCTAATCTCTACATGAATTCTGCCTATTACCTCGATGAATCTCTAACTCGAACTATCGTTGTTGTTGTTTGGCTTCACCGGTCCAATAATTTTTCGTAGCTAGAAGAATCTTCTCGGGGTTAAATGGTCCGCTTTCATGATCCATAATTCGACTTTCCCATCTCATTCCATCTGTTATACTTTTAATCTTCACCAGGACTTCCACTACATCTCTGAATATAACAGTCCCTTCTGGTCGTAGAATTCTATCCATCTCGAGGAGAATGTACGTAATGTCACACCTAGCAGAATAAGCCAAGCACAAGTTACACGCGTTAACAATTGAGAAACACAGATATATAGCATTTTACCTGTCCTGATATATGCTGAAGACACCTCCTGCGTGGATGAGATCATAAGTCCGTGGATAAGTCGAGAATGCTTCACACCAATCTTGATACGAGCCAATGAAACCGCGCTCATATATCAGTCCTAATGTGTCAATATCTGAATTTACAGGGACCACGTTCATAACCCATACTGGGTATTTCATCAAGGCTGCAGCGAATCCACCAAAATAAGCATTCATGTCCATTACATTTCGATATTGTCCTTGATGTAATTGACTAACAATATGTTTGTAATGTGCCACACGACCCTTCCACAGTTCATTATCCGCTTGAAATTTCTCAACGGTGACGCCTGGGATTGATCCACTGCTAATTCTTGGCGGAACAGCGAATGCACGCTCTGGCCATTTCTCTAATTTGCCTCCCGCAACCTCATCAGGACTGCTTACTTCTGGCAGTTGGGTTATGCATTTTTCCATGTCAGTGTACCTTGTTAATACAGGTGAAGTTTAGTGTAATTTAACATTTTTAAATCAAGTTATATGATTACATAATGATTCAGAAAGTACCAAGCTGCATCAGCATTGTCCGATTTGCAGATATGTGGTGTACGATATATCTGTTTGTTCTTTATACACTGGATGTGGTTGAAAGGTTTTCGCCAAACAGAAAGATCGTCCTTTTCAATCACTTTCTTCCAGCAGAGTCGTTTAGCAACATCCTCGATCGAATCTTGCTCCTGCTTCAAGTCTTCTTGGGTCCTCTCCCAACCTCTCCAGTATTGCTTCCAACGAATAGGAGGGCCAGAGAGTATCCAATAACCACCGGGCCTCAAAATCCTATCGACTTCAATCAGATACAATCCATCTGCGAGCATTCAAATAAAAATATTTCTCGTGGATTGGTCTCTTCTCTTGTAGAAATATTTAACAAAATCCAGTAACGCCTTACCATTGCTGAACCATGGGATGAGGCACCGAGAACAGTGAGCCATATCGAAAGCCCGTGCAGGGTATGGAAGTCTCTGTGAACCCATGACTCCAATCATTGCTGGAACGCCTCGTTCTAATGCAAACCAAACCTGTGCTTCATGTGTATCTCTTGGAGCAAAAGACATAGCTACAATGTCCCTCTTTAACAAGTAAGCACCCCAACTTGCAACCTTAAAAGTTCAAAACGAGCAATGTACTATAGTTAACTTGTGTGTTTTTTATACCTCTAAGCAACGAAATGTTGTTAAAGATAGAGATGTACTTACTCCACAACCTGTATCAACAGCAGTTCGAATGGCTCCATTATTAAGGGGGATAAGTTCATTAATATCATCAATGTAAGCATCAGCACCACGTGGAAACATCGTGCCACCCCCGGGAAATCTGAAGCGATCTCCTTCAACTTGGATCCAATTCTGAACGGCTTTCTCGATACTAAGCTCTTTGTGGGGGATGTTGGCATACCATGCATAATCCCGGCTCTGTGGCCATTTGAAAGGAGTCTTGTAGTCCGGTGGAGCAGGTATGAGGCAGCGGAGTAACTCTTCCTTTTTAGGGCAATGTCTCTCTCTATACTTCAACATTTTGCGATCAAATTTCCGACCCCTTTGCCGATCTTGGCACGGGGTGTATTCGCTGAATGACATATGACATGGCGGGAATTTTTGCGATTCCTCAGAACTGTTAACTATTAACTGATGATGGCTTTCAAAGTCCAGCGGGTCTGACACCGGTTGTGGATGCGAGGATGATGTTGGAAGCTGGTCAGTGCTCGTTTTCTCAGTCGATCCAACATCACATCCAACTCTAGAGTAGAGTTCAGACTGATTGGTTGGACCCTGCCAAGCCCCGAGAACATAGAAAAACACACACAGACCGCTAACAACTAACACCCACGTGAGACGTTTTCTCTTTATTTCCAGCAATTGAAGCTTTGGGGATCCACTATAGTCCTTTCCCATTTAGAACTGAAAACAAATTTCTCAGATTAAGGAATTGCAATCAAAGCATTAGTAAAGAGGATGATAGCTGCATTTTGTAACATAGCAATAGTATGTGCCAGACTAAGAAAGTCGCCCCGCCTTAAAGGAAAACGAACCTATAATCATTTTTATAGTGGAAACTTGATTCGGAGTTTGTGCAGTGGCTGCAGGCATATTTTTTAACCACGTAAATCCTGCGCTTTCGCAATTCCTCATTTTTCACACGGAGCGAAAAAAGTATACAAGTTTTCTCAACACAATATAGAGCACAAACAAGCTTTCAGATCCAAGATTGGTGTCGAACAAACCACCATCTTATAGGGGTATCTTAACAGTAAAAATTCAACTAGCTGGATAGCTATCCTTTGTCCTGGCCATTGCAATATGTGTGTCGCCCAAGGTATAAGGGGGTGCTTAAACTACTCCTCTAACTAAGATTGATATTTTAAAATGGAACCAAGTGTTAGACTAAAGATTTATGTTATCGCGATGAGACATAAACATATGTATAAGTAAAATAAGTAAATTATGAGAATAAAGGACTACAAGATGATCTTATCACTCCTATTGCTCTCGATAATTGGCATTATTGAAGTTATGTGAAACGAGTGAGTCCATAGCCAAGATTCAATAATTGATTATTCTTCTAATCTCCTCACCCAAAACATTAAAAAGAAAGAATATCCAAAATAAAAATATGCATAAAAACGGCAAAGAGAGAATCACTGTACCTGATCTCTAATAAAAAATAATAACTATACTGCATCAATCAACGAAGGCTCAAATCATCTGCAAAACCCAGAAAAAAGTTGAAATCATTAATCTTTTTAAACCAAAGAAATCCATAATAAAAGCTTATACCAACCAATGAAATGGAGACATGATAATGAGTGGGGGATTTGGATTTTGTAGCTCATTACTCGCAACAAATCATCCTTTTTATACATATTTGGAGAAAGAGGACAGTGAGTGAGGGGAGGAAGAACGTGGAGTATTGGACTTGGTCGGTTTTTGAGTGAGAGAGTGAATTGCTTTTTCTAGCCACATCTTAGACCCTCAGATGTGCCTCAATTTGCTCATTGCCCCGCGTTGGACCCACTTCTCTGGGGGTGCCATATTCAAACACCCTCAATTTGCTCTCCCGACTGGGTTCCGTGTGTATGTTTTGCATGCATGCACGATTAGTGCTTGACAATAGTTCAACTCTAATGTCTCTATTGACGAATTGCTATTTAGCAGACCAATCTAAGTGGCAGCACTAGTGACATTAAATTACAGATTCAAATGGTTGGAATTGGTTAAGTATAAACCATGAAAAAATGACTTTTTGGTCAATTTCGACCAAATATTCGAACTTGATCCGATAGTCACATTATGAAAATAAATAGACTAACTTGTTCTACTAGTCGAGTAGATCATCGTCGTATATTTGAAATTTCCAAACCAATTCCTGGTGAATGAAAAATTACGGTCTAAAGTTGGAAGGAAATAGAGGAAATTTGGCTGGAAATTTGTCCAACTCCGTCGCTCACCTAGCGCTTGAGCGACAGAGTCTTTGTTTCTGATGCAAGGGCGACAGACTAGCGATAGCAAAAGCTGCGACCCTTGGCAAAGGTTGCTGAGTTTGGGACGCGGCACTTCACTCACAACCTTTCCTCCTCTATAAATTAAACCATTGTGACGTTCTTTTGTTCATCCCAATGATATGCAATTATAGCATAACATTAAATTCATCTTTTCATATCCTAAATTTTGCATTAAAAGTTGTTTTTTCCATTTTCATTTAAGGAGTACAAAAATCAAATTTCGATTCGTTGTTCTTGTGTTTTGAAGTGCTACTAAGATTGTCGTTATATTTTGGAAGTTGATTGTCATCATCTATAGGCACAGTTGCGGGCAAAAATTGGACTTAAGGACAAAGAGTTCAACTTTTGCCTTGTCTTTGCATACATTTCTTTTTGGCGTTGCTTTTACATTCACTTTCATTTGGTATCCTTATCGTTACTCTGTCAAATTTTTGGTAAGGTTGGTAAGTTGTTTTGGTTTAAAGTTATCACTCAAATCCATTATTTTGGTCAACATTCTTAAATTGAATTTTTCGTTTGAGTGATAACTTTATTCTAGGATTGTATTCGGTTAAACTAATTTCACTTTGGTTTTACTTCTTCTACTCCTTTTCGAATTTTGATTTTAGTTTATCTTCTGTTTTGTGTAAATAAAAATGAATATGATTAATAATACCGATACCTCTTCGAATGATACTTCGAATATGGGAACTTCGAAAGGAATGTTACCTAACTTGGCTCCTACCATTGTGATTCCTCCTATTGTGGTTGTCCCTACCACCGTTCGTACTAATTCCATTCCACATGGAGAGAAATCGGAGAAGTTTTGTGGGATTGATTTTAAGAGATGGCAACAGAGAATGTTGTTCTATCTCACGACCCTAAACTTGACAAAACTCTTGAAAGAAGATGCTCTCGCCATACAAGAAGGGAAAATAATAGAGCATTATTGATTGCATTAGATGCTTGGAAACATTTCGACTTCTTATGCAAAAACTATATTTCGAGTGGGTTGGACAATACATTATATAATGTACATAGTTCCATAAAATTTGCAAAGGAACTATGGGAATCCTTGGAAAAGAAATACAAAATTGAAGACGCCAGAACTAAGAAGTTCATTGTGAGGAATTTCTAATTTCTTAAACTACAAAAAGGTAGATTCTAGGATGGTCATTAGTCAAGTTCAAGAACTGCAGGTTATACCCCATGACATTCACGCCGAGAATATGTCTCTAAGTGAATCATTTCAAGTGGCTGCAATTATCGAGAAACTTCCACCCATGTGGAAGGACTTTAAAAATTATCTCAAGCATAAGTGCAATGAGATGAATATTGAAGAACTCATTGTCCGGTTGAGAATTGAAGAAGATAACCAAAATTCGGACAAACGTGTTGGAAGACATATACCACAAGCTAAGACTAATGTAGTGGAATCCTATATCAAAAGCAAGAAAATAAGGCATTCCATCGAACCATTCAAGAAAGATGCAAAGAAGTTCAATGGCAATTGTTATAATTGTGGAAAGGCCGGATATCGATCTGTTGATTGTCATAAACCTAAGAGGCAAGCCCAAGTGAATATCACTGAATCTGGTGCTATATCTAATGGTATATCAGATATAAATTTGTACGCCGTTATTTCAGAATGCAACAATGTTGGAAATTCCATGGAATGATGGGTGGATATGGGTGCTACCCATCATATTTGTGCCGACAAAGGAATGTTTTCATCCTACACTTCAACCGATGGTGAGAAATTATTCATAGGAAACTTTTCAAGTTCAAAGTTTGAAGGACAAGACAAAGTTATTCTGAAAATGACATCGGGTAGGAACTTAGCCTTAATAATGTTCTTCATGTGTCGGACATTCGCAAAAACTTAGTGTCGGGTTCTTTGTTAAGTAAAAATGGGTTTAAACTAGTCTTTGTATTGGATATGTTTATACTTATCAAGAATAATATGTATGTTGGTAAAGGCTATGTAAAAGATGGACTATTCAAGATGAATATCCTTACCATTGTACCGAATAACTCAAGGAATAATATATCTTCTTCTGCTTATATTCTTGAGTCGTCTAATTATGGTATCATAGATTAGGACATGTAAACTTTAATTCTATACGCAAACTAATAAATTTAAGTTTGCTACGAGTATGCATTTTAACATAAATGGAAAATGCGAAATTTGTGTAGAGACTAAGTTAGCCAAGCGCTATTTCATTCGGTCGAATGTAGTACAACACATTTGGAACTTATTCACACCGATATATGTGACTTAAAGTACATCCAAACAAAATGTCGTAAAAAGTATTTCATCACATTCATAGATGATTGTACAAGATACTGTTATGTATACTTGTTGAAAAGTTAAGATGAATTTTTGGAAGTGTTTAAACACTATAAAACTGAAATTGAAAATCAACTTGGAAAAAAGATAAAGGTGATTCGTAGTGAGCGAGGTAGAGAATAAGTTGCACCGTTTGAAGAATTTTGTTCAGAATCTGAAATTATTCATCAAACAATATCGCCATACTCACCTCAATCTAATGGTGTTACTGAACGCAAGAATCGAACACTTAAGGAAATGATGAATGTAATGTTGATTAATTCAGGTTTACCTCAAAACTTGTGGGAGAAAGTTAACTTTCGGCAAACCATATCCTTAATAAAATACCACACAAGAGTAAGAATAAATCATCTTATGAGTTCGATTTTTAGTTCACAAATCTGAAATACTTGATGTACATATAGGTACTATCATTGAATTAAGGAATAGTGTATTTTTTGAAGATATCTTTCCTTATAAAGAGAAAGAAGTAAGCTCACACAAATGAACTTAGGATATTGCAATTGAAAACTATTAAGAAAATGGTAATCATCAAGTAGATGAAGAACCAAAGCGCAGTAAAAGGCAAATGATTCATAAGACCTTTGGTCTGAATTTTCTAACATATCTACTAGAAAATGATCTCATTTAATAAGTTACAAATTTCAATACTCTACAATTTAAATTATTCAAATCACATTTGATTTAATTGGTCATTAGTATATAAAAAATATTTTAAATAAGAGATGAGGAGAAATCAATAAATGTTCATTGGAAAAACAAATAAAAAGTCAAAATAGATAGCATTATTGGAGTGCATAAAAAAATTTACTCTCTTAATTTAATAGTGTATGTGTAAAATACACTTTATAAATAATCTCTTGGAAGAAAAATACTTGGATATGAAGGTTGTACCGTACAGTCCTACGTGGTGCAATCGTCTACTGAGGAGTCGCCACTTAATCGAATGACCCAGCCTCACCCAATGAGGCGAGGCCACCTTGGGTGAGGTTGTGCCATCCAATGAGATGGTGGCTCCTCATTAGATGATCACACTACGTAGGATGGTGCCTACACAAGTGTTTCTCCTCTTGGAGATGCTCTAAAATAAATAACTAAAATTTGATGAATTCCTGAAAGTAGACATTTAGATAGTAGTGTGTGAAATATGCTGGTATCACATATTCCTTTCTAGAAAGAGGTTATAATTTTAGACGTGTTCTCCTCAAGCAGACGAGAAAGGAATAATGGTCCACCAATCTTTTTCTCATGAAATGCAAGAGAATAATTAAAATCGAACTAATAAAAGTTCAATCAACCTGATTTTGCATTACCAAAAAAAAAAAGATCCATTTTTCAAAATTCACAAAAAAATAGTAGCTTGTAATAAATTCTAAAATCTCATTAAAATTCCTTAAACTCTGCATTCACAATCAACCATCCACAATACATTAAAACAAGAGTCAAAAGTGACGGCGTATTTTTAGAAATTAGAACATACACTAAATCAGGTATTGGAGGGAGGGGGGGTAAATAAGTCTTTCTAGTTGGTAACACGTGACAATTATTAATTGGTTGACTTCTAATTGAATTTATATTGATACATGTTTTATTCATTAACCTACGTGTCCCTCGTTGATTGGCTAAGCCACACTTTAAACTCTCATTCACATGTGCGTTGATAACAGCTTTTGCTGATGTGGAGTAACTAATGAAACCAGACTAAGTTATATTTGCTTTGCCACTATAAATGCTTGCTTATTTCATTTGGCTCGTGCGTGATTCGATTGTTCTTTATAAAGTTAGCACGGAAGGAATAACGGTTCACGGTTGATCCTCGGAATTTTTTACTCGTTAACACCTGTGACGAAAACTCCAACCGAAAAGGGACATTTCAAAAGCCCACAAAAATAAGAAAAATATAGATTCATTTATATAGCTAATATGCATTTATAGAGTATGAATACATGATAATATTGCATATATGTTGAGTAAAACTTTATGGTAAGTGGTACGAGTAATTATCAAATTTAAACTAAAGAAACTCTAGGAGAGATTCAAGCTCACAATGGATTCTTCATAACAGTCGTAAACTCTTGCTTCGACATTTAAATATTGTTAGAATCAAGACCTGTCCATTCAAAGTACCAAATCGAATTAGCAACAAAATACTCCAAGTGAAGCAGAGCCAGACCCCACCCGAGACACAGGGGCGGACCCAGTACCCGGCGAGGGGGGGCGGCCACCCGTGCTGGATCCGCCAGAGCCTTCAATACCGCCGGGCACCGTCGGGTTATTGCCTGTTGCAGAGAGAACAGAGGACAGGAACAAGATGATCATTATTTCAGAATGTGGGCCTTTTTTTTTTTTTTTTTTGCCCATTTAAGTTCTTTTCTATGTGAATTTTTACCGTTTAAAAGAAATGGTTTGAAATTTAAAACTAATTTCATTCTTGCAAACAGTCAGCACATTCGNCCTATTGCAGAGAGAACAGAGGACGGGAAGAAGAAGATCACTATTTCAGAATCAGGTGGGTCTTTTTTTTTTTTTTTTTTTTTTTTTTTGGCCCATTTGTTTTGGGCTGAGAGAATTGGGCCTTTTTTTATTAATTGGTCTATGAATTTCCCATTTTGGTGCAAAGTAGAGCACAGAAATTGATGAGGAGCTTATAAATTTCCCATTTTGGTGGTAGAGAAATTGATGAGGAGCTTGCTGGGAAGTTTGGTGTTGGGAGGGGCTGTGTTTGGCTGGCTCCTCTTCGAAAAACACGATTATTTTGAAAATATTTTGCCCCCCGACTCAGCTTCATTCATCGGATAGTTTTTCTGTTTATTATGATATATAGCAGGTTTGATTCGGGTCCGATTGGGGATTTTGCCACATTGGCTCTCTTTGTATTCTTTGGCATACAGTTTGAGGAGAGAGTTGTACTTTTTGTATCGTGCTTTGGATTATCATTGTCATCTTCTATTATTGTATTATAAAGTGGTTATTCATTACTTAAAGTGTCGGCTACTCTTTTTTTCACTTGTGACATCCTCTCCGCACTCACTAGAAAATATAACTCCAAATGCTTTATATTGCTGGAAAGTGGAAATAATGAGTATTAAAGGAACAAATGAGTTTATAGTACCCAATATAGTTAGTAAAATTGCATTCTAATGAACGACGAGAATAATTAATTAAGAGACGAACGATGAAAATGGAGAAGACGAAAGTTGCAAAATAAGAGGGACAATCTTTCAACATATTTAATGCATAAGATTAGACGGTACAATATACACAAGAGTTAACTAATTTATGCTATATAATATACCAAACAAAGCTATTTGTGCACAAATTAATAAACGACATCGCTCATACGATCGCTGATCGTCAACGGTCAATGGTCAACGTCCGCCCGAGCTGAACTTTTGTGCTGGGTCCGCCACTACCGGGACATATTCTCCTTCCAACACCAAATGGCATCATCTTGATCTCTCCACTCCCCATTTTGTCAAACTCATCCCCACCATTGGCTAAGAACCTATCAGACTTGAATTCCATTAGATCCTTCCACAATTGTGGATCCCAACCCAGGTCTGCAACCATGAAATTCACAAGCCCGTTATTTGGGATCACACAACCATCCAATTCAACTTCCTTTGTCACTCGATGGGGCAACACGAAATGCCCTGGAAAGTGGCGCCTTAAGGCTTCTAACAGGGTTGCCTTCAAGTACAGCATACGCCATTTTCCAGTTATCTCATCGTAAAGCTTGGATTGAATATCGGGGTGTTTAACCAAGTTAGCCATGACCCACTACAAAGTCGTGGCAGTGGTATCGGTGCCTGCACTGAGAAACTCACTACATAGACTCACCGTTTCCCATTCATCCAGCTTTCTGTTCTCGTCTGGAAGCTTCAAGTCCGCTAGTGTGTCTACATAGGCAACTAGTTTTACATCTTGTTTCGCATCTATGACTCTTTCTTTAGAGTGAAGACGAGTTCTAATCAAAGGTATAAACACATGCTCCTGTTCTTGGCTCAATCTAATTAATTCATTCTAGCTATTACGAAACAAAAGTATTCCAATCGAGGCCAAAAGTTGAGCACAATAAAACGATGGAAATTCAAAAGCAACTGGTGCTGTATACTTTCGATTTCCTTGATATGTTTCTCATCGAGCTTGTCCCCGAAACACATGTACACCAACAAAGAGAACATAGAGAAATAAAAGTGTTCAATTACAGTTACAAACAATTCAGATGATTGAACCACTACAAGCCACAGAATAAAACCACTGAGTACCCATCTACGGGACATGGAGTACAACTTCAAATGAGATAGATGTAAAATCTCATAGGTTAGGTTACAGCAGAGGACCCTCCAGGTGGTGCCATAGGCAGCGGAGCTAATGGTATGCTGGTTACTCGTCGTGATCTTACTCGTCGACGGGCTATCGGGTGGTCAGAGAAGATGGTACCTTTTTGGACAAGAGTACAATGAGCTAGGAAGTGTCTGCCGATGAATATTAACCTGATACGAGGGCCAATTCTAATGTTGATTGATGTGTACAATTTTTGTACAATCCGAGCACCCACGACCTCATGCTCGAGGTCATGATAACCTCGAGCACTCTCCTTGGGCCAGAACATCATCGAGTTTTTGTGGGCAGGCTCAAGGTCATAATGGCCTCGAGCCCTCCCCTTGGGCCAAAACATTCTTGAGCTCGTGTGGTTAGGCTTGACTTCGGGCTTGAAGCCCTTGGACATCTAGTGACCCCTTGCTATCATTTTCCTCATCTTTCTATCAGGTACCCTAACCTAAAAAGTCTACATTTGTAATATTTTTGTTACGAAACTATGATTGATCTTATAATTATAGTAGAACTCCAATGTCCACCTTACGTAGGAATCTTAAATAAGATAAGACATCCAAGTGAACAAATTTTATTATGATTGCACTGTCTATCTCTATAAATACAATGCATTTGTTCATTATCCATGTATGCTTTAATATATAATTTCAGCATATAGCTTTTTGCATATTTTCTTCTCTCTAACCTAAGCATCGGGAGGGGGGGCGACGAGCATACACCTCGTCACCTTTATTTCAAGTATTGGAGATCCCCGTTCGTGTCGTCAACAGTTGTAAAGCTCGAGTATTTACAGGTGCGAACTTTGTTAACATCATTGGTGTCGTAATGGGAATTGCTACCAAAGGCCATGGTTAACACACGTTCATGACATCTCCTAGTAAGCTCATCCGCTCTTAATCAAACCCCCCACTAAAGATCCTCCGGTGCTGCAAAAAGAATCATTAAGGTACCAACACCCCAACCAATAGTTGTTGCTTCCAGACTCTAGAGCATTTGAAAAGCTTCGCCAACAAATTGCCATGCTAACTCAATAGCTAAGTCAAAGAAATCTGCATTCAACGCTAGCACCCTAAGGTGGCTTTATGGTCGATGCTCGAGCTCGAGCTTCCCACCCCGTTCCTGATATTGGAGGTGCTAAAACTCGGGCATACCTCATGTGACCTCAGTCTCGAGGTCATTTACCATGGACTCAAACAAACTTACGAGAATCATCTAAGATGGGATTACCACTGGCCTACTTCAAAATACCCAGGGGTCAACATGTTTCAACCCTAACACTCCGTTCACTCCAAAGATTTTGTCATATCTTCTACCAGACAGATTTAAATACCCCCGAATAAAGGAATATGATGGAACCACTGACCCAATCAACCACCTTAATCTATATACGAACGTTATGAACTTGCAAGTTGCACCATACCCGATTATGTGGAAAGCTTTACTTCAAACCCTAACTAATGCTACTAGGGTTCTCTACTCTAGAGCCCAATTCCATTGTCTCATTCTTAAATTTTGCCAACAAGTTCTCTACATTCTTTACAAGTAGTAAACGCATCAAGAAGACCGTCGTATCCTTCATGCAGCTTTGCCAATGGCAAAATGAATCCCTACGTGATTTCATAGCACGGTTTAATGTAGAAAGGCTCCAAATACCAGATCTACACATTACAGCCACCATCTCAGCCCTCCAAATGTTGTAAGATGTGAATCATTTATAATGTCCTTGTCAAAAACCCCACAAAAGTCCGTAACTGAGCTACTAACCCGAGGTGAAAAATATATCAACATGGAGGAAACTATGTATCCAATGAGGGTTAGCTTGACCTCTGAGAAGCCCAAACACAAGAGGCAGCATGAGTCCAATACGTGGCAAGATAGTGCTTGCGCTAAATTGATGAAGGAAACACCACCGACGTCATTCACACATCTGAACACCTCCAGGTCCAACATTTTGATGGAGATCAAGAAACTTAAGGGACTTAAATGGCCCTCGAGGATGCAGTCCCTTCCTAACACCAGAGATAAGAACAAGTATTGTGAATTTCATAGGGACCATGGGCATACTGCAGAAACATGCAAAGCCTTGCAGCGTAAGATCGAGTCTCTGATCAAGAGGGGACTCCTAAGAGTTTATGTCGGTCAAATAAGAGTCCGATGAATGATCATAATAAAGGGAATACCTTAGAGGCCAAGGAGAGTAATCAAACAACAACAGGCACGATCAATGCCATTGTTTAGTTGGTCAATGTCATAAATTTAAAGTATCAAAGTCTTACATGTTTTTTTTCTTGGGCTTTTATGCCCCACTTATTTGTATTATTTGATTGGTCAGACTTGCGCTCCAATATTTAATTTTTAGCTAAGTCAAGTTACGTTCAATAAAGTAGTCGTCGAGATCTTATCCCAATAAAGTCAATTTTTCCATTTGAATGTTGCTAATGCCTTGACCCGTGCAAGCACATAAAACCTTCCTCTCGCGAGCACCTCAAGCTTTGCCTAGAGGAGGC
This sequence comes from Fraxinus platypoda, assembly GCA_903798405.1. Lineage (NCBI taxonomy): Eukaryota > Viridiplantae > Streptophyta > Magnoliopsida > Lamiales > Oleaceae > Fraxinus > Fraxinus platypoda. The sequence goes on along the minus strand of CAIGRT010219593.1, from coordinate 1,338 downwards.
ACCTAAAAGTCTTGTTTCTTGCGAGCACATAAAGCCTTATCTCGAGCAAACACCTCAAGCTTTGCCCTGAACAAGCATCTCAAGCACTGACCTGCACAAGTACCTAAAAGCCTGTGCAAGCACCGTAAGCCTTGTCCCGCGCAAATACCTAAAAGCCTTTCCCCGAGCAAGCACTTCAAGCCTTATCACCTGTAAACCCGCGCAAACACCTCAAACCTTACCATGCACAAGTACCTAAAAGCCTTGTCCCATACAAGCACCTAAAAGTCTTGTCCCGTACAAGTATTTAAAAACTTTGTCCCGAGCAAACACCTCAGAATAATTTATAATGTGTACCATTTTTGTGGGACCTAACCACCCATGACCTCATGCTTGATGTCATGATAACCTCAAGCACTCTCCTTGGGCTAGAACATCATCGAGTGCTTGTGGTCGGGCTCGTCCTCAGGCTCGAGGTCATAATGGCCTCGAGCCCTATCCTTGGGCTAACACATCTTTAAGATTGTGTGGTTGGGCTCGACCTTGGGCTTGAAGCCCTTAGCCTTCTTGTGTCGCTTATTATCATTTCTCCTCTTTTTCTATCAGGTTCCCTAACTTAAAAGGACTCTACTTCTGTAATTCTATTATCATCAAACTATGATTGATCTTACAATTATAGTAGAACTCCAATGTCCACCTTATATAGGACTTTTAAATAAGACATGACTTCCAAGTAACCAAATTTTATTAGGATTGCACTGTCTATCTCTATAAATACAAGACCTTTGTTCATTATCCATGTATGCTTTTACATATAATTTCAGCATATAGCTTTTCGCATGTTCTCTTCTCGATAACTTAAACAATCACATCCTCACTTTTTCTTTTCAGGTATTAGAGATCTCGTTCGTGAAGTCAACAGTCGTCAATCTTGGAATATTCACAGGTGTGAACTTTGGTAGCATTAGTGATGAAGGGGCCGTACTTGGTGTGCGCTATAAAAGTACAAACCGCAAGTACACGGGTCGCGTTCAAGCAATAAAGTGAACTTTTTGAGTCCGAGTTTTTGATCCCTCGAGGAATGTTTAATTTCGATTACACAAATTTTAATCAATTTAATTTTAACAATAAAAACAAACACACAATAAGATTCGATTTTAGAAAATAAGGAAAAATAAACTAAAACTCTACAAAATAAGAAAACATAAACACTTGACAATTTTGGAGGAAAACGTGGATGGGATTCATCGTTTCACTTAACCATCGCTTAATTAATTTCTCTACAAGTCAATTAATATATTACTTGTTTACGATGTTGGACCCGATTTTTCAATTTTAGCTAATTACCTCTTTCGAACG